>PVIH01010384.1:0-75744 GCA_004025045.1 Sigmodon hispidus
AAAAAAAAAAAAAAAAAAAAAAAAAAAAAAAAAAAAAAAAAAGAATGGAGCTGGGTAGGATTACAGGCAAGAAGTTTGTCTACACTCATTAAGGTTTCTTCTTTACCATCCTCATTCATGTCCCCCTTCTTCCTCTTTCTTTTTCTTCCTAGTCTTCTAAACCTCGTTCTTCTGCCTTCTCCCCCTCCTCTGTTTCTTTCCCCTTCCCCCCACCAATTACAGACTAGAAGGTTGGAAGAGTGGCTCTGGGTCAAGGGCAAGAAGTTTGGCAGATACCTTGGCTTTCTTCCTCTTCTCCTTCCTACTAGGTTTCCAAACTCCATTTCTTCTAGGACTAATTTTCCTTCCAAATCTGATTCTGGAATTTAGCTTAATTACATATAATGCTTACATAAATGTTGAAAAATATGGATCTAAAATGTAAAAATATTGACTTAGGCTTTGAAGCAATACTCAGTGATAATTTTGTCTCCTATAACAATGTACTTGTGTGACTTTACTCCTCGTTTTTTATTAATTTACATCACAACTCTAAAGCAAACAATAAAAATGTCCACAGGTTATAAAACATTCTACAAATGAGCCCTCTCTTCTGAAGGAAAGGTAACTAGAAGCCATTTACTCATATCCCTAAATTTAATGTTGAGATGGATAAAGGCAAGAAGCCACCAAGAAGATGACTCCAAGATGAACATCATCATGGCATCTTCAAGCAGCTCTGGTTTTCAACAGAATTGAAAGACGTGGTCACAAGACAAAAGTCAACAATAGCACATCATGAATCCTACTGCTGTGCTTTTTAGAGAACACCGAGAACCCAAGATAAGCAGAATAGGCTGTAACTACTGGTCTGAGGCACCACATAGCAGAGGCTGGGCATACACTGCCATGGCAGAGATAGTGTGAGGAAGGATTGGCATGAACCACACCAGACTCTGCTCTGGAGCCTAAGCTGCAGTAAGGTAAGGCATTCTGAGGACAAGGAAAGAAGATATTCTGTGATCTAGAACAATTGGAGGAGAATGGTCTAGAATGTGTGAGCCCACCCAGAGAGAATGATGCTCATGATGAGGGTAGAAATGAAAAATCATTGTTAGGACGGAGCTACCAGTGCAGCAATTAAAAGCCAGAATTTGCAGTAAGACATGAAGTAGAACTTTTCTGTAAGCTGTGCTGTCTGTGCATGCTGGGTAAGTCATGCAAACTAAGGAAGCTGCAATTTCCTTTTGACTGAAAGGACAGTGGTCCTTATCCATCAGTCTGTTGGATTGATTATATAAGATAACAAGAAGAGAACACTCATGTGAGCTCTGAACACTTAGGGCTGACGCCCTGTGAGCCATCTGGAGTGGCATAGATGGTGAGAAATGTTGACACCACCAACCACACACTAGGGGTACTTTGACTCCCAATCCCTTTTACTTGAAAAAGAAGCTTTCTTTCCTAATTTATTCTGTCTTAAAGAATTCTACTCTTTGATGTAGACAAAGTGTTATTTAGAGGTTTCCAGCATGCCACCTTGATTTTACTGTCCACACAGATGAAAAGTGGCTTTGGGAGATTTCTGATATACTGTGATCCGTCAACATTTAATAAAAAAGGCGAATTTTGACCAAGACATCCCATCAGTTCACTCAAATAACTAACTTGGCAGTCTCTCTTCCTCTCACCCTGCAGAGTGACAGGCTGCTTGTAACCTGATTTAATCGACTTACTGTTTTGGTACCTCCTTGACACAGACTCAGGCTTTCATTTTTCTTTGTTATTTATGTGGACAAATGTATGGAGATTAGGGAAAGTAGGGGACCTGGTGATTTCAGACCATTGCTTTTGTGTTTGATTCTTTGAGGGCTTAAGATCTAAAGATGGAGAGAGAAATCTACAAAGAGCAGAAAATGATTCTTGAAGGATACTGGCGGATTCACCCTTGTGCTGGATGTCCAGGAGAGGGGACGTCCTGCTAGTGTGTGCATGTGTAGGGGGGGTGGAGGTGGGTCATGAGGTCCTATTTGCCTCTGGTTTCTTTTTCTTGTCTTCCTTCCACAAGGCAATGGACACTGAACTTTTTATTTTTATTTTTTATTTTTTTGTCTTCCTGGCCCAATAATCCTGTAAGAAATAAATCTGTCACTTCCCATAGGAGAACTGGCTGTCCCCATATCACTGTGGTCCTGGGTGGGCTTGACTCAGGTCAAGCTCCCCTCCTTTTCCCTGGTCATGAGGTGGGTCCCTACTCTGATCAGAAGAACGAGGTCTACAGAGGAAGAGAAGGATAAGAAGATGCTTTTGTCCTGCTTCTCAGACCCCAAGACCACCTCACTTCCTGGTGATCTTGGCTGTCTAGCTTTCCCAGCATCCCCTCCATCTCCTGTGTTACCTGGACACAGCTTTTCTTTGAGCTGACCAGGCTCCACTTCTACATGGAGATGAGATCTTCATAGTTAGTTACCAGCAGACACTGTCTCCTCTGGGTCTGTGTGTGGGGGTCTGCTCAGCACAGGGGTGTACCTCATTTATTTTTGGGTGCCCCTCTTTAATGGCCTTGCCATGGTTTTATGTGTCCATGGCATGTTTGGAGTTAGTGACTGTATTAGTTGGTTATAATGAAATATTATGAACCAGGTGGCTCAGTCCAAAGGCGTGCACATTTCAGAATTTTGGAAAACAGACGCCTAACATGAGAGTGTCAGCAGGGCTGGATCCTTCTACAGGGTTTGAGGGAAATTATCTTCCAGGATGCTTGGCTTATTAGTGTCTGTCGTCTCCCTGAGTATTAATGTTTTTGTCCTTTTCTACAATGCCTGTCTCTATTGTGGTTCGAATGAGCAGTGTTCCCTTAGGCTCATGGATGTAAGTACTGGGCTCTAGTTGGGGGTTCCATTTGGGCAGGTTACAGAACCTTTAGGAGCCCTCTAGGAAGAAAGTACATAACTAGGGATGGACTCTTAGAATATATTGACTCATCCTACTTCCTGTTTTCCCCCATCCCACTTCCTGTGTATGGGTAGAAATGTGACCTGCCAGCTTCCTGCCAGCATGCTTAGCCTTCCTTTGGCTATACCTTTCCTCCCCACCATGATAGATTCTGTCTCTCTGCAATAGCGGGGTAAAATAATCCCTTATTTCCCTGATGTTGCTTTCAGTCATGGTGTTTTACCACAGTAACAAATAAGAAAATCTAAATGCCTCCCTCTTAAAAAGACTTATATAGGTTAGGTCTCTCCCAATGACTTCATTTTACTGCCTTTTAACTACCTCGTCCCTACATAGGTCACACTATGAGGTACAACAAATGCATTGTGGGAGACACAATTCAATCCATGACAGTGGCTTCATGTCACAATTCTGGCCAAGATGACAGAGAGGGTACTGTTCCTGAAGGGTTTTCCTACCTGTTTTCATAGAGATATATGAGGAGGAAGGGTCAAAGCTATAGCAAGAGAAAGCAGCACTGTGACACCGTCCTGTGGTCACAGGCTGAGAAGTCAGAGGTTAATTCTCTACCCACAGACAGTGGAGTGAAGGGACGGGAAGGAAAGAATGTAGAATCCCCTGTGCAAATATCTAGATCCAAACTGATACCTGAAATGCTGTGCTGTTCAGCCCACTATGACTTCTTGCTGTCCCTCCTGGAGAAAACACCTCCCCAGACCCAACAGAGCTCTGCTCTTCCTTCATCTCCTTTACACTCTGAATGTCAACTTTGTCATCACATGCTCTACTCAGCTATACACTCTGTTGTTAAAATTACCCCCATGGGGAGACATGAACAAGGTCTATCTCTTCTAAGGTCCCAATGACAAACCCAGGCAAGATTATGCATAAGTTCTCTCTGGAGGAACCAATGAGTTTATTTAGTTACAGAGCATAGGTAAGAAATTACTTCCAGGGGTGTGTGTGTGTGTGTGTGTGTGTGTGTGTGTGTGTGTGTGTGTGTGTGATCATCCCCATTATAGGCTTCCTCTTTTTACCAAGTAGGGATGAGGGCTTCCCTGTAGCTGCATAGATGAAGTGATTTCCCCTTAGCTTTCCTCCCTGAGTCTTGCCAGGCCTATATACACTAGCCTCTCCTCAAAGTCATGTGAAATTAAGACAGAGTCGGTGGGAGAAAGTGGCTGGATACTTAGAAGAGGATTCTATGACTATCTCCACTTCTCCATGAGGGGGTATAAACAGAAACAAGCCCAGTTGGGATAATCCTTTGTAAGGGGTAGCCAGACTCCCCAAGATGGCAGTTGCTTGACTTGGAAGACAGTTACCCATAACAGCTCACAAGTGGCAGGTAGATGCCATTCATGGTGATGTACAGAATAAAGCATGTGTTTGATGTTGGTGAACAGACTATCTGAAGCCATCTTCTTTTCTGACTTACTGGCCCAACAGAATTTCATTGATGCCATATGGAAAGTTCTGTCCTATGAACCAATGGGGTCCTAGGGTGACCTGAGCAGACAGAGATTAAGGAAGCTTAAAACTAATCCCCCAGACTTACAGGATTCTCAACACAGAAACTTTTGTTGTTGTTGTTGAAATCTCCTGGTAGCGAGACTCTAGCCTAGAACTTCCTGTTGGCCAGGATGAAGTTATAGAAACCAACTTAAGCTATCTTCCATAGAAAAGGAGGCTTAAAAAGACTGGCCTAGGCCCTGAAGCTGAAAGACCTCTGGGTAGGCAGAGTTCAGGAACTATGAGCCATCAAGTGATGTGGGATGTCTTTCTGTATGCTGTGAATACCATTGGTTAATAAAGGGACTATTTTGGCCCATGGCAATGCATCTTAGAAGCAGATGGGAAATCTGAGCATAGATAAAGGGGAAGGAGAATGGAGTCAAAGAGACATGATCCAGGCACCCAAGAATCAACAGATAAAGAAATTCAGCCATGAAGCCATGTGGCAAGACAGATGAATAGAAATGGATTGAATTAAGATGCAAGAGCTAGCTAGTAATATGCCTGAGCCATAGGTTGAACAACATGTGATTAATATAAGCATCTGAGTCATTTTGGGAGGCAAAGCAGGTGCTGGCAGGTCCGGATCTTGGGGCTAGGCTGAGCTAGAGACTGATACTACAATCAGGAGCACGGGTGGCCCTTCCTCCTCTCATGTCTGATTTCTCCCTGCAGTGCTGCTGACTCTGACCTATCAAACTGCAGAACTAACAGCTGGCCGAGTCGTGACACTGGAGCTCAGCTACTTTCCCAGTCCCTAGTTCTAGGCATAGTCCAGCAGGCCCCCAGCATATTCTAGACACAATTCTAAATGTCACAGAATGAGAATATATTGGCCCAAGACCCAGGGTCTGACTATGGTTGAATTAACTGTAGTGAGTGGGGTAAGGATCATAGAATACCAGTGTGTCTGGGTAACTGTAACCAATGTTTATCTCTTGTCCATTCTATTTCTCTTTCTCTCTCTTTTTCTCTCTGTGTGTGCATGTGTGTGGTTGTGTGTGTGTAGATTCTCTAAACAGTGCCTGTGGATATTTGAATAGGAATGTCCTCATAGGCTTCCATTATGTACTTGTTCTAGAAGCTTCTTCTTGGATGTGGGCTTGCTCATATCTACTCTGTCTTTGGATCAAGGACCATCACCAAGCCTGCCAGTGATACAGATGTATATATGTCCTACATGAAGTGTCTGTAGGTCTCTTTCCAAATGTAGGCAGTAGAGGTCCTTTATCAAGGAAAATACAACAAGGGTGAACAGAATTGCCATAACAGGGTTTAATAAGGACCATAACAATTGACCTTTGATAGATACTTATAATGGACTAGCCACTGAGCTAAGCAATTCATGCAAATTATCCCATTTAATTATTCCAATAACCCTATAAGAAGTCATCGTTTTACAAATGAAATAATGAAAGTTCATTTTCTATTATGTAGCCCATGAGTGGAGTTGCCAGGACTGGATCTGAATGGTGTTAGGAGTCCCAGGTTCTGGGCCCCCTGCGGCTTCTGTAATGGACTCCCAGTCTGATTTTTTCCAATATTTGTTTGTCTTTTCCTTTATTTCATTAAGGGAAATTTTCATTTCCCCTTAATGGCTTCTATCATCATCACAAAGTTATTTTTAAGGTCATTTTCTTCTGCGTCATCTGTGTTGGGACATTCAGGTCTTGCTGTTGTAGACCACAAGTTTCTGGTTGTACTATTTGTTCTTCTTGTTGTTGAATGGGTTCTTACACTGCCATCCTGCCATCTCTTCCTCCACTTGGTGCAGATGATGTCTGTGGCTCTGGTGTTGCTGATGCTGTAGGGATAGTTGTTGTTGTTGTTGGGATTATGCTGTTGCCTGGTCAGTTACTGGGCTGTGGTGGATGGGCCCAGTCTGTTTGTTAATGGAAACTGAGCACCTCATAGATCTGGGGGCTAGATATCTGATTCAGGTCTTTCTAGGACACCCTGGGGCCATTGGTCCTAGGTTCTTTGGCAGAGGTTCTAAACAAGACCAGTTTCCTTACTTCTTCCATGCTTAAAGCCACCCATTCTTGCTCTCTCTACTAGTGCAGGGCAACTCTGCTTTGGTTACCACATCTACTCTGACTTTTTCTCCAACCCTTTAGGATGCCTGATTACACTGAATTCACCCAGATCATTCAGAATGGTACTCCCTTTTCTCTTCTTTTCTTTTCTTTCCTTTTCTTTCCTTTCCTTTTCTTTTCTTTCTTTTCTTTTCTTTTCTTTTTTATTATGAATAAAGTCACATTTTCTATTCGTGTATATCCTTATTCAAGGTCCCTTCTCCCTCCCACCCCCTCAGGTCACTCTTTCTTCTCCACATCTCCCTATCTCCTCCCCAGCATGGGCAGGAGGTCCCAATGTCCCAAGGTCCCAAGGTCCCAATATTGCTCAGTTCAGCCTCCACTCCTGGCAGATCCACTTTTCTCCCCATAATATGGAGGTTGAGTCAGGTGTTCCTCTAGGGGGAATGGGATCCAAGGTGTCAGTCCAAGGTGTTTCATATCCCAAGCTGTTCAGTGGTTGTGGTTTGCAGCTTGGACATGCTTTGCTTTTTGCTTTTTTTGTTTGTTTGTTTGTTTGTTTTTTTGTTTTGATTTTTGGTTCGAGTCCACTAATGGGTGAGTACATCCCCTACTTATCTTTCTGTGTTTGAGATACCTTGCTCAGGAGGATATTCTCTAAATCCATCCATTTGCCTGCAAATTTTAGGATATAATTTTTTCTTACTGGTGAGTAGTAGTCCATTGTGTAGATGTACCACAGTTTGTTAGTCCATTCTTCAGTTGAGGGGCATCTAGGTTGTTTCCAGGTTTTTGCTATTACGAATAATGCTGTTATGAACATGGTTGACCTAATACCTTTAGGGTACTCCCTTTTCTATTCCAAATTTTATCTATAGGGTGCCATGTATATTTTTAATAGTCCCCAGGATTAGGTTTTGGCCATCTCAGGATCATTGTTCTGCCAATCAGAGTATCTTCCTTTGGTGATTGTTTGTGAAGAACTTCTGTGAAAAAGGAGAAGGAACCATCTGCCTTGTTTGTCTATTTGTCCCACAAACTGGAACTCATGGTGCTTTGGGCCGACTAGGGAGGAGAAAAATGTATTCAGGGAATAAATCCAGAGTTCTGAGTTGATCATCTGATAGTGTAAAGCAGAGATGGAATCTATTGTCTGCCTGTAGCACAAAAAAAAGAACAAAATTTTATTACTAGTATTCCTGGCATGTTGCCATAATTAATACATGGTAACAATGTTACCAAGAACAAAAACATACAATTAAGCTACTAAAAATGTCAACATGAAAAGTAAACTTAATAAAGGATAGGCATGGGAACATACATAACAAAGATTATCTTTAATAATGAAATTATTTATGATCAAACATTTTTACTTAATTTCAGTTTAATTCTAAAACAGGCCAGTAATATCATGATTAAATATTAATGTGAACAGAAACAACCTAATTGGAAGGTTATTAAAGCTTCAAATTAGGTTTCCTTTTCCTTTCCTAATGAAAAAGTGCTTTTTAGAAGGGCACCGAGGGAATCCTAACCCGTGTTCTATAATGTGATGTACAGGCCCTTGGGAGGGACTATGTTGGAAGGGGAAGGACTCTGGAATTCTTGGTCATGCCTCCCTGTTGAGAACTAATTGTCACACTTTTTGTTTTGTGCAGAGGTGGCTGGTGGTGTGAGATGTGGTAAGATTTTCCTTGCTGCCTAAAAAAATCTCCCCAGAACTCAGGCATCTTCCTCTCCAAGTTTCATGGGGCAATGGTCTGAGTGAGACATCTATGGATTTGTCTGGAATTATTCTGTTTTTTTGGCTAAAAAGCCAGCTGTCAGTGAGTCTGTCTCCAGAAAGCTGCCTTAGGTTTTATAAAAATGGTGGCTAGGTTAATAAAAACAAACAAAAAACAGCAAGAGAAAAGGCAAATTGAGATACAAATGACATTTGAGTCTTTTTCCTGAGACAAGTTTGCTAATGTCCAAGTGGTCAGAGGAAGTCCCATGACCAACATGGCAGCCACTGTGGGAGGGTCTCACACACAGTATAGATTCAAGGAGCATGACTCACTGGCCTCATGACTTCTCCTGCATCATTTGAGGATTTGTCTGGCATACATTTAGCATTCTCCAGAGTTGAATGCCACAGGAAAAGGAATGGATTTCTTATTCCCAGGTGTCCTAATAGGATTCTTTTTCCCAAGAAGGGCTCATACTTGTTTCATTCACTTAAAGGTAAGCACTTGACATACGTAGTTTGTATGTCAGTGATCTTAGCACTATGGAAGCTGAGGTATAATTGCTGAGTTCAAGGCCAGCCTGAGATGGTACCTCCCTCTACCAAAACTTCCCCTTAAAAATTTATTAGATTTCAAATACTTTGGCTAGATTTCAAATACTTTGTCCAGAAGGGTACAAAACTAGTGACTGGTGGGATGGCGTTTTTTTGGCTGAAGCTGAGATGTAAGAGATATTTACTTCATGTGCATGTACAACCAAACAATGTTTCTCCTCTTGACACTGCAAAGCTCATGTGAATCCTGAAGACAGACATGGAGAAGGCATACCTGCCACAGAGAATGGCAGCAGCGGAGTTGTTCCCAGAGCAGTGCTCTTGCCAACAAGTAAGTGTGAGGTCTTATTCAGGGAGCCTGTACATATTCACAAAGGATAATCCTTTGGAGACTGGTGCCTTCCAGAGCATGCTCAGTTTAGGGTGTACATTGCTGAGTATGCTAGTTTAAGGTCAGTACAAGAAGGAAAGATGGGAGGCATTCCTGGGCCTGGCTAACTCCAGGTCATAGGACACATGCTCTAAAGGCTAAGATGGTAGACTAGAGCACTTCTGCGCATGCCTGGCATCCATCATGAAGATGGAAGCTTCTAGTGACGTTTCTCATACGTTCAGCCTTGTTTTCTCAAAAAAGTTAAACAGAAACCAAGGGAAGAGAGCTTTGAAAGTGTGTTATTGTAGGGATTTGCTCCTAGGGTAACTGTCTCACTTAGCTAAGAACTGTGCCCCATCCCAGGCAGGGCCTCCAGAGTCTCTGCCACTGCTTTACAGCCGCAGACACTGGATTCGAACGCTGCTTCTCCAGCAGGCTGGGCGTATGCATGTCTGTGGGTCTTGGAGCCTCATGATCTTCTCCATCTGTTATCAATTCCTAAGAGATTACTGAAGTCAGCTACAGCTGAAAGTTGGTCTTCTATGTTCTGTCACTGTTTGCTTCACACATTTTGAAACTACCATTGGGCACGTAGCATTTCCGGCTCTTAGTTCTCTCTGGTATAACATTTGTAATAATGCTGGACATATCTTTAGAAGAATACTAGTAAAATGAAGGTTCCGGGTCCTTTAAAGACCTTTCAGCTGCCTGGTTCAGTACTGTTTATAATAATACAAATTGAACCTTCTCCACCATATTCCAGAATACGAGCTGTGACAGGTTGGGTTAAAGGGTTCCTGGGAGATTTTTGCATATTATTTTATTAATTACAACTTAAACTGGCCGTCACTAAACACACAGCTTCAACTAAGAAAGAAAAGTTGTACCAACCAAAGCATGAAATCGCTTTTTTTTACAATACTTAGAATTTTTGTTTTCTATTTACTTAGTTTTATAATATTTATACAGATAAAGATTTTTATCACAATAATCTTTGTTCACGTATAAAAGAGAAAACGTGAACAAATTAAATTGCTTAAGTTTTTTTTATTTTTTATTTTTTTGTCAAAGTTTCTCTGTGTAGCCCTGGAACTTGCTCTGTAGACCAGGCTGACCTGGAACTCACAGAAATCCACCTGCCTCTGCCTCCCGAGTGCTGGAATTAAAGGCATGCGCCACCACTACCTGGCAGGTATGGCTTCTCTTTTGTTGACAATGGTAAGATGTATTCTGATTTCAAAGTCGGTGAAATGTGCATTTTGGAATGAAACAACTGTGCCCCAATCACTTCTTACATATATGTGTTAGTTTCTTTTCTGGTTTGTTTCTCTGCTGGGACCCAAAGCACCAACAATTCTGACAACCTAAGTAGACTGTGACTTTTGCCCCTTGACACCTTTACATATAAATACCAACTTAAACCAGATCCTTTCCCTTCTTTGTCTTCAAGATTTCATGTTGGTACCACAATGTAGCTTCTACTGCGTCTTGTCTGCAGGAGTCACCCCCTCCATTCCCTGAGGACACTACCTCTTGGTCTAGCCTCTTCCATGCTCACTTTCTCATCCTTCTCTTCCACCCCCTCTACATTCCTTTGTGTCAGTAGACAATCCTAAGAAACATTTTCTGCTATGGATACCCAGTGGCCACACTAGGCTGGAACTCGGGTAGTTGGTGTTTATTTTTTCATCCTACAGCAGCCTGCCTGCAGGGGCTCCTCCACAACACCATTCCCTGGGCATTCTTCCTCTTGGTGTGGACCCTGCTCTCCCTGGCTCTTTCCTGTCCCCACTCAACACTTCCTTTTAGCCCATCTCCATTCATTTTTGTCACTGACTGACTTGAAAAAATGCTCTTTATCAGGGACCCCATGAGTACTATGTTTATCTAGGATCCAGAATGGGGAACACCCACTCAACAAAGACAAAGCCAGATATTGACACCCCAAACTATAGATGCCTAGATCACAGTGCAAAAATCCAAATATGAACATTAGAGATAATATGTTCCCTCAAGAAGCCTGTAACCTTACTGCAGTAGGCCCTGAGAAATCCAATATAGCTGAAGCACAAGACAAGGATGCCGAAATAGCAATTATAGCTAAGTTCAAAGACCTTAAAGAGGATGTGAATAAACCCTTTTATGAAGTCTGTGAAAACATAAACAAATGGTTGAGTTAAATAATGAAATCAATTGAAGACATGAAAATAGAATTTACTAAAGAAATAGGGTCACTAAAGGAAACTCAAGCAAGCTAAAATAAAACTGAAAATGAAAATTTAGGACATCATACATAAACCTCAGAGGTAAGCATCACCAACAAACTGCATGATGTAGAAAAGAGGATCACAGGTTTTGAAGACAAGGTGGAAGAAATGGATACCTCAGTCAAAAAAATGTTAAATTAAACAAATTACAGGCACAAAATACAGGAAATCTGAGACAATATAAAAAGACCAAATCTACAAATAATAGGGATAGAGGAAGGAAAAGAAACTCAGGTCAAAGGCTTAGAAAACTTTAACAAAACGACAGAAAAAAATTTCTCCAGTGTAAAAAAGGAGATCCCAATCAAGGTGTTCCCACGTATACTTCCTGCCTAACTATTGACCATTCAACTTTTTACTAAACCAACCACAGTAACAAATCTTCACACAGTGTAAAGGATTATTCTACAAAAGGAAATAAAAACTTTTTAGAATCAAATGAAAATAAAAACACAATATATTGAAACTTATGGACACATGAAGACACTTTGATAAGACATTTTTACAGCACTAAGTGAAAAAACTGGATAGCTCTCATGTTAGCAACTTTGTGGTATACCTGAAAGCTTTAGAACAAAAAGAAGAAATAGTATCCAAAGAGAGTAAATGGCAAGAAATAATCAAATTCAGGGTTGAAATCAATAAAATACAAACAAATAAACTAAAGAAAGAAAAAAACCAATGAAGAGTTGATTCTTTAAGAAAAATCAGTAAGATTGACAAATTCTTAACCAAATTAAAAAAAAACAAAGACTATTCAAATTAACAAAATTAAAGATGAAAAGGGAAATATCATAACAGATACTGATGGAGTCTAGAAAAATCATAAGAACATTCTTTAAAAATTCATACTCCAAGCCAATGGTGGTGGCATACACCTTTAATCCTATCACTTGGGAGGTAGAGGCAGACAGATCTTTGAGTTCAGGTCAACCCAATCTACAGAGTGACTTCTAAGATAGCTGGGGCTATACAGAGAAACCTTGTCCTGAAGAACCAAACCAAACCAAAGCAAGCAATCAACCAATAAAACATTCCCCAAACTCCACTAACCTGGAAAGCCTAAAAGAAATGGATGGATTTACTGATATATAAGAGCTACTAAAATTAAGTCAAGATCAAATAAGTGATTTAAACAGACCCATAAATCTTAGTGAAATAGAACCAGCAATTAAAAGTCTCCCAATGATCAAAAAAAAGTCCTCCCTCAAATTATTCCACAAAATAGAAACTGAAGTATCATTTCCCAATTCTTCATATGAGTCAACTATTACCTTAATGCCTAAGTAACACAAAGACAATTAAAAAATATAGAGCAATATTCCTTATGAACATAGATGCAAAAATTCTTTTTTCTTTCCTTCTTTCTTCCTTCCTCCCTTCTGTTTTTTCTTCCTTTTTTAAGTCAGCACCTCTCAATTTAGTACAGGCTGTTCTTGAACTCCCAAAGATTCCCCTGCCTCTGTCTCTTTGACTGCTGGGATTAAAGGTGTGCACTTTCATGCCTGACTAAAAATTCTTAAAATACTTGAAAACTAAATCCAAGAGCACATAAAAAGATTATTCACCATGATCAAGGAGTCTTCATCCTAGAGATGCAATAATAGTTCAATATCTGTAAATCAATAAATGTAATATACCACATAAACAGATTGAATGACAAAAACCACATGATCATCTCATTAGATGAAGAAAAGGCCTTTGATAAAGTCTAAAACTCCTTTATGATAAAATCCTGGAGAGACTCCAATTACAAGGTACATAGCTGAACATAATAAAGGTAGTTTACAGAAAGCCCCATAACCAATAGAAACCTAAATGAAGAAAAACTTAAAGGATTTTTACTAAAAGTTCACTCTCTTCATACCTATTCAATCTTGTACTTAAAGTCTTAGCTAGAGAAATAAAACAACAGAAGGAGATCACGGGAATACAAATAGGAAAGAAAATCAAAGTATTTTTATTTGCAGTTGATATGATTATATACATGTGACCCCAAAAATCCCAATAGGAAACTCCTACAACAGATAAACACTTTCAGCAAAGTAGCAGGATACAAAATTAACTCACAAAAATCAGTAGCCCTCCTATATACAAACCATATATACCTATGACAAACAGACTAAGAAAGAAATTAGGGAAACAATACCTTTTACAATAGCCTCAAAAATATCTTAAGATAACTATAAACTTATACATATATATATATCTTCTTTCTTTTCCTTTCTTCTTTCTTTCTCTTTTGAGACAGACTCTCTCTCTAGAGCCCTGGATGTCCTGCATCCAAGCATCTGAAAGACTTGTATAACAAAATCTTTTAAGACAATACAGTGTCAATGGCCACCCTGTCAAAAACAATCAACACATTCAACACAATATCTATCAAAATTCCTACACAATTATTCACAGAAATAGAAAAAACAGTTTTCAGATGCATATGGAAACATAAAAACTTAGGATAGCTAAAACAATCTTGAATAATAAAAGAACTGCTGGAGGTATTACCATCCCCAAGTTCAAGTTGTACTACAGAGCTATAGTAATAAGAACATGGCATTGGCGTAAAAACAGACATGTTGCCCTGTGGGATCAAGTTGAAGTTTTAACATCCATGGATGCCTGGTTTTTGACAGAGAAGTAAAAAATACACCATGAGAAAAAGACAACATCTTGAATAAATGATACTGGTCAAATTGGATGGTGGCATGTGGACGAATGCAAATAGATTCATATTTATCACCCTGTATAAAACTGAACTTCAAATGGCTCAAGAACCTTTAACCTAAGGCCAGGCACACTGAATCTAATAGAAAAGAAAGTGGGCAATGGCACAGGAAATGACTTTCTGAACAGGAACTGGTAGCCCAGGCACTAAGAACAACTAATGAATGGTATTTCATGAAACAAAAAGATTTCCAAATGGCAAAGGACACTATCATTCAGCATTCTTACCTTCTAAGCTCGCATGGCAACAGCTCATTATTCTCTGAGCATTTCCAGTTCCACAATCTTCTCTAGTCCTAACCTCCCAAAACTTGATTGGGTCCATCACATCAAGGCTCTGAGATACCCTCCCTTAAGAAGGGTTATGTATCTGGGTTTACCTCAGTTTCCCAGGACTAATTGACCTTGGAGTCTGGGACATGCTTGATGTCTTCATGAGATTGACTAAGGACAAGTAGAGGTCCATGGGCCACATACCTAAATATTTGAAAATGTGAAAGCAGGCTAACAGATCTGTTAAAAAAATGTTCTAGCCTCTAATTTTGACAAAATCATCTTTCTTATTACCCAGTCAGCCAGGTTTGAATTTGGAGCTCTTAGACTCCGTCAGCTTCCACGCCCAGAAAGAAGTTCCCCAGCTTCCAGCTCTTTCCGTGTTTGCTGCTAGCATGGCAGGACTCTTCTAATATACTAGTGGGTATACAGCTTCCTGCATTCACATCTGCATGTCTCCACGGGAGCCTTGCAGTGTGTGGATCTTCAGAGTGGTTTTTGTTCTCAAGGCCTGTGCCAAAATAGGCCATTTCTCTCTTAAGTTGCTTTGTTAAGTCACAACAAGGCAAAGAGTAGCTAACACACCAACTCAATATCTAATTTTAGACTAGCACCTTTCTTCTCTCCAAGGAAAATTTATTTTCTTTCCTTTGTAGCAACCTGTGAAAGACAGGGGTGGGGGCTAAAACTGGTACCTTCTTTAAGAGTTGGAGAAACAGTAGCCCAGCCTAACAAATGGTAGCCCAGGCCATTCAAAAAAGTAATCACCTTTTATTCAATCTCTCAGTGTCATCACAGGTCAAACCTTTGGTCCTACCCTGAGCTGCCTATGGTCCTCAAAGATTGACCATAGTGCGCCCTGAGTGGCCAGCCAAAAGAAGAAAAGTCTTAGAGTTTTAAGAGCATGGGAGCAGTTCCCACGGGAAGTCCCTGAGTTTATGTTGGGGCAGAGAAACACTTGTGGCAGATGTATAGTATAGAGGTCAAGAGCAATAAGACTCTAAAAGGATCCAAGTAGATAAAACTTTCTTAGTTGTGCAAAAGCCTTTATGCAAATTCAAGATTGGTCTTAACATTCTGGCACAGTGTACTCTGAAATTTACCAAAAGAATTTCTTTGCCAAGAGAATTGAGAGGAATCCCTGTCTAGGCATGTTTTGGTCACTCTGCACAGTGCCAAGCAGCTGAGCTGAAGCTGTGTGTGTATGTGTGTGTGTGTGTGTGTGTGTGTGTGTGTGTGTGTGTGTTCGCTCTTACAAGTATGAAACAGAAGCACCTAGTTACAAGTGTGAATCTGTGAACCCCCTTCTATTCCATTTCAATGCAAATTATTTTTGATTTTTCTTTTTATATTTTAAGAGATGAAGTCTTATTATGTTGTACAGGCTGGCTCTGAACTCTTGGGCTCAAGAGGCTGGGTCACTGGTGCATGCCACCACACCAAACTCTTAGCTTATTTTCTGTGGAGCTTGGGATAGAACCCAGGGCCCTCTGCATGCAGGGCAAGCACTTTACAAGCTCTTGGCTGTGTTCTCCCAGAGTGACAGCACTTGGAAGGCCTGCCATTCACCAAAAGGCTTGGGAAGCAAGACACCCTCTGCTCCAGAGGCTTTATGTTCTTGGCCTTGGCTCTGTAGTTGGGCCAGCTTCTCTCATTCCCCTTGCTATGGGGGACTGACAAATGCTAATTTTTCTTTTCTGTATGGTACTTAAAATTCTGTCTCTGAGCCAGTCCCCATCACAACTGGGCTAGTTATCAGACTGGTGTCTGCAGCACCTCAGATTTCGTCATATATCTGAGAACTGGGGGTATACTAATTAAGCTCTCCAATACTGCTGTTAGTGAGAACTCTAAAGTACCATCAGTATTAATAGCAGCTCTAATTGACAAGAGGACTTGTTCCTTTACAATGCCTGGTCCCATCCACTGAACGCTGTGACACCATTACACACACACACACACACACACACACACACACACACACACACATAATCAGGAAATCAAGAACTACCATCATTAGAATGGCAGGGTTCGGGTTATTGCCATTGTCTCTCAGTCCTCATAGTAGTGTTATTATTTGCATGACTCTCGCCTTCCTTGAGATTATGAGGTTATTCTCTATGACTGATATTTACTTTAAATATCTGTCAAACATCAGCAAGCTAGAAGCGAGGTTAAATTGGAAATGGTGCTTGTGAAAAGTGGGTGGCTGAGGCCAGAGATATTATTTATTGTTTGATTTGGGAGCAGGTTTTATGAATATAAAAAAGAATGCTGCTCCCAGGGAAAACCCTATCGATGGCAAAGCTTGCTGGCAAGTGTGTGTGAGGGGGCGGGGCATCTATTTTCTTCCTCTTTCACCTTCAGGAATTGTGAGTCCATGGTTGTTTTTCTTAATGACCTAACTGTGTTAAGCAGTCAGTGAAATGGGTTCGCAGGCTGCTGTCATGGCTGGATTCACACCTTTGTGGGTGTCAATAAAGAAGCCAGGACAGAGGGAGGGAGAAAGCAGATCATCAGCTTCAGCATAACTTTTGGGAATCTGAAATGTGGAAAAGCATCCCCGTTTTTGCTTAAATGCCGCTGACTCTCAATTCCCATCTCCTCTCCTTCACCATGTGGCATAGTAATAGTGCTACTTAGTTTTTTTTTCTTTTTTTTTTTATTATGAATAAAGAAGTCACATTTTCTAGCCCTGTATATCCTTAATCAAGGTCCCTTCCCCCTCCCACCACATCAGGTTATTCTCTCTTCTCCACATCTTCCCATCCCCCCCATGGGCAGGCGGTCCCAAGGTCCCAAGGTCCCAATATTGCTCAGTTCAGCCTCCACTCCTGGCAGATCCAGTTTTCTCCCCATAATATGGAGACTGAGTCAGGTGTTCCTCTAGGGGAGTGGGATCCAAGGAGTCAGTCCAGGGTGTTTCTGATCCCAAGCTGTTCAGTGGTTGTGGTTTGCAGCTTGGGCATGCTTTGCTTTTTGCTTTTTTTGTTTGTTTGTTTGTTTTGTTTTGTCTTTGTTTAGAGTCCACTAATGAGTGAGTACATCCCCTGCTTATCTTTCTGGGTTTGTGATACCTCGCTCAGGAGGATATTCTCTAAATCCATCTATTTGCCTGTAAATTTTAGGAAATCATTTTTTTCTTACAGCTGAGTAGTACTCCATTGTGTAGATGAACCACAGTTTGTTAATCCATTCCTCAGTTGAGGGACATCTAGGTTGTTTCCAGGTTCTTATTATTACGAATAATGCTGCTATGAACATAGTTGAGGTAATGCCATTGGAGTGCGATTGTGTGTCTTTTGGGTATGCACCCAGAAGTGGTATTGCTGGGTCCTTGCTACTCAGTTTTTATTCCTGCATATTGGGTAAAATAAATCCCCCCTCTGGGCTCTTTGCCATGACACATGAATTGGTGGGAATGAGATTAGGTTGTGAGTGAGGACACTTGACTATGATGTTGAAAATACCTTTCTTTCATGGGTCATTGTTTTGTCATTAATAAAATAAAATTATTAGGATTGTTAACCTGATCTTCCTCACTGCCTTGCTCAGTAATTTCTGCAACAATGCTCTTGAGATAAATGTTCTGTTTCATCTGGATAAAACGTTGATTCTGGGAGAGGAGGGAATAGAGAAGCTTTGGGATATGTGGGAATGAAAGCCCCAAGCAGAGACTGTGAAAAAGGAACTCTGTAGAGCTCATTGCTTACAAACAGGGATGGAGAGCAGAGGAATGTCTCCACAGAGCACTGGCTCATTTTGGACAGTGATACTTTACCTTTTGCTATTCTGAAGAACCCATCAGCTCAAGGACTGTCTATGCTGTAATATTAACCCAAGAATTGTCTCTGATGTGGCATCAGCCCAAGGATCATCTATACTGTAATATCAGTTTAAGGAATATCTATACTGAGACACCAGCCCAAGGGTCTTTTATGCTGTGACATCAACCCAAGGATCATCTATACTGTGCCAAGGATCTCTATACTGTGACATGGGCCTAAGGATCATCTATACTGTGACATGGACTCAAGGATCATCTGTACTGTGCAATGGGACCAAGGATCATCTGTACTGAGACATAGGCCTAAGGATCACCTATGATGTGACATCAGTCCAAGGGTCTTTTATTCTGGGGCAATGGGAATCGAAATAAATAATCTAGTCAAACTGGTTTCTGAATTTTAAAACAACTGTGGAAGACAGCAGAGAAAGAGTGAGGCACATCTTAAACAAATGGAGAGGTCTTCTAGTAAGTGTGAAAAGGGCCAGGTTGTCTGCCTTCAGGGCAGGTAACAGGATGGCCCTTACTGTTCGTAAAACGGTTGAATGGGACCAATCTATCTAGTCAATGTGTCTGGAAATAAAATAATCTTTGTCTTTGATGGGATAGACTATTTCCTTCCTGGTACAAGACTGGTCAGAGCTTTTTCCCTTGGTAAAGTGACCAGTAAGATTCAGGGTGGTTGCTGCTTCAATGCCTGTGCCTCTGAGTGACTGAAATAAACTGCTCTCATGGGCATTGACACAGGAAGTCTGCTGATTTTTGGCCCTGAGCTTTTAGAACCTATGTAGTATCAAACATAGTAAGCCTATCTCATACTATAGTGAACACAGTTAGACTGAGCCTGGTGAACACAGTTAGGCTGAGTCAGGTGAACACATGGGGTTTAGGCCTGCTAAATACTGCCAAGACCACGTAAAATGGTCTTTCAAAATACCCTACTTCTGAAAATGGTCTGTAAGATATTCTAGGCTATTAGCCAAAAAATTAGATGCCCCAATTTTGTAGAATAAACTGTGGGTAACTGTCCAGGCAGTCAGATGTCTGTCTTCACTTACTAAATTTTCAGAAGTTGCTTGCACTTCCCGCTTACTCAGGCGACATATTTCCCTTCTCAGGTCTTTGGTGAGGTTGAATACTAGATAGTTACAATTACAACTATCTAGTATCTTAGCTAAGAGCATATTAGATTCAGATTCTTCAAGTTAGAACAGCTTTTGGAGTAATCTCTGTATTTTGTCACTTACCAATATTCTGCACATTTGAAGTATGTTTTGTGTTTGATGTTGTTCTTGTTGACTATAGTTTTACTTTGTTTATGTCATTGCCCTGTTCCTTTCCTTAACATTACTTGATAATTTTTCCTATTGCTTGTAGCTTTATATTTAGGGTTAGAACTTTATTATTTAGACAAAAAACAAAACAAAACAAAACAAAAACGCATGATGTAGTGGAAAGCAGGTACTATTACACCTTGACCTTAAGGTGTGACCTCTTGGTCAGTGTAGATCTGGGAATCACCTATGGCCTTGGGGCATCAGTATTCAGGGTGTGGCCAGAGGGCCAGTTTAAGATCAGGGCACAGATACACTTACACAGGCCCTTTCTTCTGTCTTGTCCCTTTGGATGGAGGACCTGACCACAGAGTCAGGAGCCAGTCCAACTTTCCAGGATCAGCACAACTACCTCTTCCCTTTTGTATCAGGGCTTTCTTTTAAACCTTTTAGTAAGTAAATAATCTTTCTTTCTCAGTTGTCTGTGATTATTTGGATATGTGTGTGTGGATCTTTCAGGTCTGTACAGTTGGCCAGTGTGGCTCCAGTGTGACCTTTTTCATGGAGGGAGGGACAAACACCTAGGCTTAAAAGAAAAATCTCATTGTGCAATTGCTGGCCCCTCTCTGTGGTCTGTGGGAAACACACAGTCCTGATGAGGCGGTTCTCTTTCATACCTTTGTGACAACGGAAGAAAGTATCTCCTTTTTAGCACATCCTGTTACTTGGGCCCAAATGCTCAACATTTGGAAAACTATTGCCAAGAGGATTCTGCTCTAGAGGAACAAGACAGTGTTGTAATGTCAGTTGTACAATCCACCCTAGGGAACTCAGGCTTTCACTACCCAAGTTTAGTTTGAATTTCCACCAGACTACCAAGAGGAAGAATCTGGGGAACTGGAAGAGTCTGGAAGAAGGCTTGACATTTTGATCAGGGTTCAGTGCTACAGGTATGAGGCCAAAATTTAATAGAATTTTTTTTTTTTTAGTGAGAAATATAGCAAACATGGTTTGGGGTGTACATCATCATATCTTAGGAAGCCCTGTTTGGTGTATTTTTTAAAAATCCAATGATGGAATAATATTAAAGATTGACCAGATTCTGAGTTTCTTGACACAGCAGTTAAGAGTAGGGATCATGTCACATGAAAACATTTCCCCTGAGCACATTCAAGTGATAAGCATATGATTTGCATAAGGGAATACCCTCCCTCATGTGTGTACCAACAAGTACACAGGAGAAACCCAAGTTAGTTCCCAAAGTAGACTAGCAGAAGATATTTAGACATTCTTAGCATGTGACATTCTTAGTATGTCACTCCTCTGTGGCTTCCATACCCCTTAAGGTCATTAACACCATAATCCCAAGGATCAGATATGATGGTAGATTCTTTAAAAAAAAAAAACAAACCCAACATGATGCTCAATCTCTTATAAATTTAAAGTGGTTCAGAGGGCTTTCAAGTATGCAGCCAGTGACTGCTGAAGGTAGCAGATGGTGTGAGATAGTACATCTTGTCAAGGAATTTCTGTACATACTTGCAACCATTTGCAGTTCTTGGTACATATTAATATTGCTGGAATGCTGTCATTACAGGAGCCATACTAGGTGATCCTTGTCAAATGTGCCATTTCTTCTTCATTTTACAAGGGCTCATTTCAATGGCACTTTTCTATCTTTTCCCAGGAGACTCTTGTAGGTGGTTTTGTTAATCTGAGTCATACAGAATCACTTGTTAGTCTGTTATTTGATCTATGTTCTTGTTTATCTGGGATAACTATTAGGACCAGAAGACATTTTTTTTCTATAGTCTGTTATAAAATGGTACTCTGTCCATGTAAAAACTGTTCAGGGAAGGTGAATTCAATGCGGATTACTAGTTCCCATTTATTGCCTTTTAAACATGGGGTATTAGGAATCAGAAACCTTGGTAGACCAGATGATCTAAATCTAATGCCACCATCTGGGCTTGTCCTGTGTGGTGCTATGCAGTTGTATTAGCAGAAGGAAGTACTTAGAACTGAACCAGCCATGATACAAGAAAAACATGGAAAAGTCACTGCACATTCACATTCTTTAAGCTGCAATCTCCATTTGCAAAATGCCTGAAAATAATATAAAACAATGTAAAGAAAACATAAAGATGTCTCAGACTGTGTCTACCCTGTAGCTCACCTTTTAGCCTTCACTTGCTCATCTGATGAAAGCTATGGGCAGGGTTGCTCTGAACCTCATGTCTTCAGCAGGGAGTGTCTAATCTTGTGGTTTGACATAAAATACAGAGTTTCAAAAACTAAATGTCATAAGAAAATTCTCAGGCTTGACAATAATGGAAATGACTCTATTATAAACTTAATTTTATTATTTACTTATTTTAAAGTTGAGAGTTTATATTTATTCAAATAAGTGCTCAAAACACTTTGTTCAGCAGTTCAGAATCTTGAAGGTATTAGTTTAATCATCAGGTCTACTAGCATAAGAAGGAAGTTAGAACATATTTTAAGGAATTCTAAATTGTGTGTAAAGGAGAAAAAACCCTGTATCTAATCTTTGCTTTATATAAACATTTGATAAAAACAACCTAATTTGAGTATTGTTTCTTAAGTAGAAAATAATTTTTAATATATTTCGATTATGATTTCCCTTCTCCCAACCCCTCTCTGATCTTCCCCCACCCCAATACAACACATTTTCTTTCTCTTAGGAAAACAAACAGACAAACAAATGAGAATTAAAAAAAAAAGATAAAGCACAAGAAATATATATAAGCATATGCTCAGACAAACAAAACAAAACCTATAACAAAATTGGAAGCAATAATATATGATAAAAAAAACCCAGTAAGACAAAAAAATGTTCAAACAAAGCAATATGAGACAAAAAAATCTATAAAAACACCATTGAATTCACTTTGTGTTGGCCACCTATTGCTGGCCTTAGGTATGGTTAGTATCTCTAGTGAGACTCTATTGGGGATTGTTTTTTCCTTTGCAAGTGGATGTTAATTGGAGATAACTTCTTGTTTACATATGAGAGATCATGTCCACTTTACTCTTTCAGTGCTGGGACTCCATCTGGCTTGAACCTGTGCAGGCTCACTGCATTCTGCCCCAGTCTCTGTGAGTTCATAGGTCCATCTGGAAGTCATGTTTTCCTTGGTGTCATCCATCCCTCTGGCTTTTATAATTTTTCCATCACTTCTGCATAGCTCCCTGAGCCCCAGGGTGTAGGGGTGGAGAGTGGGAAGAGGTTAATGGAGACAGTCCCTTTAGTTTCTCATTCTTTGCACATGTCTGGTTGTAGGTCTCTGTGCTAATTGCCATCTACTACAAGAGGAAACTTCTCTGATGATGGTTGAGTGAGACACAGATCTGTGGGTATAGCAGAATGTCAGTAGGAACAATTTTTTGCTATATTCCTTTAGCAGAACAATAGTGTTTGCTCTTCCCCTAGGCCCATGGCCTATCTCCTATCAGTTTCTTGGTCACTTGAGCAGAGCAGTGTCAGGTTTCCTCTCATGGAGTGTACCTTAAATACATTCAGTGGTAAACTTAACACTTATTTCTAAAATTCACTATCCCTTTGAAGTTCCTCATTATGGCCACTTGGACTTCAGCAGACAGTACTCTCCTCTCTTATGTTCTGCCACTTAAAATGTGTATACTTATATTCTTCTTTTTAATTCCCCATTGGGCTGGGAGACCTGCTGAGAACATTATAATATGAACTTATGAAGGGCTTTGGGAGGCATACAAGGAAACAGACACAGAAAAAAGCAGCAAGTGAGGCAAGGTTAAGGCTTATAAGGGCAACCACAGTCCTAGGATGCACTAGGATCCATGTTATATGACATGGGCCACTAGGAAACAAGTATTGTCACATGGTATCTTTGGGAGCCTGGCTCCAGCCTCCCCCGGGATTCCAAAACAACATAAAGTATTATATTCATAAATTATAAATAGTCCTCCTTAGTGTGTTTTCCCTGCTTATCTGGAGAAATTTTTAGTGAGTTTAAATGCCCCTATAAGTACAAGAAAGCTGGCTCTTGGTGCCTTCTGAACCTGGTTGTCTGTCTCCTCCACATGACTGACACTATTATTGGCTCAGTTTTTAGAGGAGGTT
This sequence comes from Sigmodon hispidus, assembly GCA_004025045.1. NCBI lineage: Eukaryota > Metazoa > Chordata > Mammalia > Rodentia > Cricetidae > Sigmodon > Sigmodon hispidus. Next base: position 23,588 of record PVIH01010384.1, read on the forward strand.
ATCTTATCTTTGGTCAAATACACAAGAGGAATTCATGAAAAGTCCACACCCACATACATGAGATCCCAGGACTCACAATTCTTGAATGACAGCCACTGATCAGGATGAACTTCGGATTTTAAAAGCTCATTGTTATAAAAGTCTGTTTGTTATCTGATTTTTTAATGTACTTGGTGTGACTTTAAGTCTCATATACAGGAAAATTTAGGACAGAGTTTGCACTGGGAACACATCACACACGGTGAATGGCACAGATGTTGGAGAAAATATAGGGTGTAAATCTTCTGCGTTCCAACGTTGGGACCAGAAGAGAAGAGAATCCTGATGGAGGATGTCTCTTCTAAGCAATGAACATTTCCAGAGTTTATTATCCTAGAAATGATGTGACCTTGGCATAGTAGGCTGAATAATCACACCTAGGGAGACCACAGTCCAATCACTGGAATTTGTAAAGGAGACCGTAATTGGAAGGTGTTTATGGATGCAACTAGCTAAGAGCTTTGAGCTGGGGTGGGTCAGGCATTCTTCTTGTCTCTGTCAAGAAAGGCTTGAATGAAGTGACTTAAAGGAGGAAGAACTTGCTGTGGCCCTTGGTTTGGGGAAATGTAGTCCATTTTGGCAGGGATGGCAAGACTATGGGGGGTGTCTAAGGTCTGTGGCAGCTGGAGCCTGTGGGCTTGGGACTCCTTGTTTATATAGGAGTAGAAGAAGAGAGATTGAGAGAGCCCCTCAGTGACTGACTTTCTCCAACATGATCGCACCTCCTAAAGGTCCTACAAAATCCCCAAACAGTGTCTCCAGAAGGGAACCAAGTGTTTAAACACATAAACCCATGGGGAAATTTTACATGGAAACCAGAACAGAAGATGAGCCTATGTTATCCAGGTGCGCCCTGGATATTCTTGGGAAAGTTTCTTGGGCAAGTTGGATTAAGACAGTTTTTAGAGATAGATGAAGAGACAGTGTGAGCATGGAGGTGGAGCTTGGGTGATATGGCAATGAGTCAGTGCCTCACCTGAAGCTGAAAAAGCCAAGGAAAAGATGCTCTCCTGGAGGCTGAAGGAGCCTGGTCTTGCTGTCACTTCCATTTCAGACTTTTGGCTTTCATTATAGTTAGAAAATAGACTTCTCTTGGGTCAAGCCACCAAGTTGGTGGTTATTACAGCAGTCATAGGGAACATACACTGAGCAGGAGGATGAGGAAAACCACAGAATACAGGAAAAATATGTATGCATGTATATGCACTATATATGTGTGCACGTATATAAGCCCGTATATATGTGTATGCATGAATTTTCACAGTCATGAGCTTAACTGTTTATATAATGTATAGACATGTATACATATGTATGCATGTATATGTCTGTGTACTGTGTGCATCTATGTAATATGAATCCATGTATACATGCATATATACATATACACATGTATATATGTGTGCATGTTGTATACAATTTTATATCACTTAATTATAGGGATACATTTTGAAAAATCATGATTTACTTGTGCAGACTTTATAGGGTATACTTAGACAAATGTAGATAGTCTAGGCTTCTATATACATATGATACATGGCACAACCTATTGATCATAGGCTGTTAGCCTACACAGCACGATGCTCCGCTGTGGTAGGCACTTCCTCTTCCTAAACTGCTTCCCTTTTCTTTTCATGCTCTTTAAAAACTTGGTTCTGCACATGAGAGAAAGTAAGAATGTTTGTCTGAGCCTATCTTAACATGATAATCTCTACTTATTTTCTTGAGAATAACATGATTTTGTTCTTTTAGTGTGTGTGTGTCTGTGTGTGTGTGCATGTGTGTGTGCATGTGTGTATGTGTGTGTGTTTGTGTGTGTGTGCATGTGTGTATGTGTGTGTGTGTGTGTGTGTGTATAGGCCTTGGACACTAGTCTTTACCTTCCACTTTGCTTGACATAGAATCCTTCATTGCTCACTCTGCGTACAGCAAGGTAGTTGGTCCACAAGCCTCCAGCCATTCATCTCCCTGTAGAAGTGTGTTGAGACTACAGGTTTACATGCTACTATGCCTGGCTTTTACATAGGTTCTGAAAATCCCAACTCAGATCATTAGTCTGGTACAGCCAGCACTTTACCCAGCAAGCCATTTTCTCAGCCTTTGTTCTTTGTTGTTCAATAATATTTGCGTATAAATACTAATCTATTCTCCCGATTATGGTGGGTTATATAGAACTACCTAAGATGATTCTATAACTGACTGTTTTGAATCCTGTCACAATAACCATGGATGCTCAGGTGTCTCTACTCCATGCAGACTTAAACCCCAGTTTAAAAAATATACTTGATTTTAAATTAGTTTACAGAGTAATAGATGGAGATCCCTCATATATTTTGTTTGGTAGATTGCCCACAGTCCTTCTTCCCCCTCACCCCTGCCTGCTTCTGGATTCTTCCCCACCAGCAGTCCTTCCCTGTCTTTAGTGGCCCCCCTCAAGGCTCTTCCCTCAATCTGGTGGGGCCCTTCCTGGTTTGCTGCCCACATTCACATACACACAGCTGGTGTGTACACTCATGTTCTAAAGCATGTACCATATTGACCACCACCTGGATGCACATGTTTAACAGTTAGAGGCCAGGAGCTGTACATGAGAGAGAACATATGGTGTTTGCCTTTCTGAGTCTGGGTTATCTGGCTTAATATAGTGTTTTCCAGTTTGATCTATTTTCCTGAATAAAATTCCATTGTGTATACTTTCCACATTCATTATCCATTTATCTGTTGTTGGACTTCCAGGCTGATCCTAATCTCTTATTACTGTGAACAATGTGCCAATGAACAGGGATCTGATGATCTCTGTAGCAGAGTCCCCTGTGTATATGTCCAGGATTGGTATAGCTGGGAGATTCTAATGATTTCAGTAAGAAACTTATGTGACAAAAGTTGAGGGCAGCACATGTCTGTAGATTAAAAAATATTTAGAAGGCAATTTGGCAGCATCACCATTTAGCAAAACAGTATCATTGGGGCCTCCCTTTGGGCCTATGACTTCTCTAGGCACATGTTTTGATGACATTTATAGTACCAGGCATGGATTCCCTCAAGAAAGCAGTTGTCCTTCTGTCTGTCTATCTCTAATCATCATCTTCACACAGCTTAGCATCTTCAGAGAGGCAAGCCTGGATTGAGGAATTGCCTAAATCAGATTGGTTTGTGAGCACGTCTATGGGGGAGTGTCTTGATGGATAGTTTATGTATTATGTTCTAGCCCTCAGGGGCAGTACCATCCTTAGGCAGGTGATCTTGGGCTATATAAGAAAACCAAGGCAGCCTATGAACCAGCCAGAAAGCAGCATTCCTTCCATGGTTCTGATTAGAATCCCTTCTTGAGTTTCTGCCCTGCCTTCAGTGACAGCCTATGTCCTGGTAAGATAACCCAAATAAACCCTTTCTTCCACTAAAATGCTCCTGCCAGAGTGTATTGTCACAGCAACAGACAGAACACTAAGACAGTGATGGCTTCTTTTGGAATTTTGCAGAAGTTCTGCCAGAGGCTATGTTGTAGTTGCATTTTTTTTTTAGCAACATGGTTTATTGCTGCATATTATACTTTACACATAATTACAAGTGCTATTTTTCCTGTGGTTTTGTTTATACCAGCACCTCCCCCTACACCTGAACAATGTGTCGCACTGTGACATCATGAAAATTTCAGCTCCATGATAAACTTATGAGGCCACTGTTGAATATTCAGGCTGTCACCGACCAAAACATTGTTACTTAGTCACGTTCTCTCTCTTTTTCTCTCTTTCTCCTTTCCTCCCTCTCTCCATCCATCTATCCCTTCATCCGTCTCCCTTTGTATGTTTTTGTTGTTTATGGTGGAAGTGTTGGTAGAATAGTTACCTTTTAGATGCAGACTATTTGTTCACTGGAAAGACTTGGCTTACCTTTTGGCACAATGTGAGTAACTGATAAGAGTTCCTTTTCTGGACTGGATATATGAGAACACCCTTAGCTTCTGGAGATGGGGATGCTTGTGAGTGATTTGTAGACTGAGTGCATGTCTTAGTTCAGACCATTGAGGAGTTATGTCACGTTGGACAATATGTCATCTAGGACAATTGACACCTAGAACAGCCATGGAAAGAGTGGCCCACTGAGATAGTAGTTAATCTTTGAGACCATTTCAGGACTTAGTGAGCTCGCAGCATGTAATGTCTAGTAGCCTGACTCCCATGACAGATGACCAATCTTGGGGATTGTTTATAATATTTGAGGAGAAAACTCCAGGAAAAATATCCAACTTCTGATATCTTTGGCAGTCAGAAACTTGGCTTACTCTAATTCTACTATTAAAATCCATTGAGCAGGCACTATGTCTTGCCTTCTTTCTCCCAGGCCTGCTAGTGTATTCAGATTAAGATGACTCCTTCCCAAGTCATCTTATTTCAACAGTAGAGGGTGGTCTATGGAAGGGTCCTCATACATGAGTAACAAATGAATCACAGACACACAGAAATACAAACAATAAAATTCAATAAGGTTTGGCTTTTTGTTACTGCCTTTTGGGACCACAGTAAGAAGATGATACCTGGTAGGTACAAGTGAGGTTTTTCTTTTCTTTTTCTAAAAAAATCAATGCCTCTACTGTCCATATGGGAAAACTATTCATCATGAGGCAGAGAAGGTGGAATGCTTTGCATGTTAAGCTGGTCACAAAAGATGTGAAGTCACTCACCTTGGTATGGCCACTAATCTGCTCTGGAATAGGGGAAGGGATCAAAATTGTCAGGTTGATGAAAAGAGGTGGAGAAAGCCAACTAGTACCTCATGCGTGGGTGGAGCCCTGAGAGGCTGAAGTAAACCTCACTTCTAAGGAGGGCACAAAATAGCCTTGCTAGAAAGCTCTGTGCTCAGCAAAGATGTCTCCTCTGCGTGACTTGCTGCCTAGGATCTCCACATCATTTCTGTAGTATGACTCTTCTATGAAAATAAATATACTTGGAAATGAGTGGCACACTGAAGTCTTGACAGCTCTAATGTCGTGCTGGAAATTAGTTTAACTCTGAGTATCCCCAAATGAGTGTGCAAAGACTTTGTGATAGAAGAGATAGCTGCTAGAGACTGGGAATTAGATAGTTCCCTTGGTAGGGTGACAGATAGGGAGAAGGTCCATGGATAGGTAATAAAGATGGTAAATTTCCAAGATGGCTTCATCCTTACCCTCCTGACCTGAGACAAAAGCCCAGCAGCTTAAAACAGAGGCCTTGCAGGTCCTGTCATCAGGCCCCCTGGTGATAATATGGCTTAACAAATTCAAGGCAGGATCAGGATGTGTCACACAACAGTAGTAGGCTGTTCAGCCACCCTTCAAACTGACCAACCATAAAGTAGAAGAGGAAGACCCTTCATAGGCTTCAAAACCCCAGCCCTCAAGAAGAGACTGGACTTTCCATTCCCCAAGTTTCCCCACTGCTTTGCAGAGGGTCTTTTTCTCTGCGTGCCTGTGTGTGCACATGATTTCCACCCCCCACCAACTAAACACCTGCTGAGTGTTGTGCTCCTTCACAATAAACACCTTTCTTCAACTGCTGATTCTGTCTACAATGACTTTGCCGTTGCTACCTGTTGCACTTGAGAGTTTTCCTGCCTTTTCAATTTTAACTGGCAGAGAAAATAAACTGGATCAGGACTCCTAGTATATATAAGTTGGCAGATAGAATATATAATATATAATTCAGTATTCTTTTAAATTATATATAATATATATGCTCAATTACTTTCTATTTGAATGTTAGAGATATGAAGTTCCTTTAAATAGACTAATTTAGAAAAAGGTAATTTTAAGATAAATACTACTTACATTATATAACAGGTGTGCACAAATGTGGAACACACTCTGCTGTAGAAGATTTCTGGACCCATTTGGGCCAGATGTTTGGACCTGGCCTGTGGCAACTTTTATCCCCCAAAGAAATGAATTAGTCACTTATTTTAATTTCTCATTGTTTGGCCTATGTCTCAATTACATTACTAGCTAGTTCTTTCATCTTAATTAAACCCATTTCTAGTAATCTACCTGCCACATGTCCTGGCCTGTGGCTCACCTGCATTCCTTACATGACTCTTCTTTGGGGGTCGGATGGAGACTGACCGACTCTGCCCTCCTTCTACCTGTCTTTCCTCTGATCCTCCACCCACTTCTACAGTGCTCCACATAGGCCAAACCAGTTACTTTTTTTACAGCATAAAGAGAAAATTTCCACCACACATTCTGAATGAGAACCTTGGGAGAGTCTACTTTAACACATGAAGATAGATAGAGGGATGATGGGTGGTTGGATGAGTGGATAGATGGATGGATGGATGGATTCATAGATGACTGGGTGGGTGTTGTAGAGGGAGAGTTCTGAGCTCATTTATGGCACTCTTTAAGTTAGGCACCAGAAGTATGGGTGGAGGGGTCCATAGGAAGGGAGCTTGGTTTTAACATTGCTATAACAGTCACTAAGGTCTTGAATATCCTTTTTTTAATCTATGTTCCAGCAGGGTTTGTATGTAGATTGCCTCTTCACAGGAAACAAAGCTAAATAGAGTTTCGGTAGCTCACTGTAAACATTGGTTTAATAAAATGTTGATTGGCCAGAAGCTAGGCTGACAGGAAGGATAGGCAAGGCAACCAGACAAAGTGAATTATGGGAAGAGAAAGAGCAGAACAGATGCCAGTCTGACAAGAGGAAGCAAGATGAGAAGATGAGATCTCTTGGGGAATGAACTCATGGTTGAAGATGATGTCAACTATGTGGATGTAGACACTTCTCAGTCCATCTTGCCCTCCACAGTTTTCTCCAAGCCAATGGACATAGATAGTTAAAGCCCCACAGACATGCTATGAACAGATGGGCAAACACATGAACAAAACTAGATGGTTTCTTACTGGTTTTCACCACTCTGAGCATCTGTAGCCACTCTGCAATTAGACTTACATTCTCAGTTATATGATGAAATAAGTGGCATTGCTCAGCATATTTATTTGTTAAGCACATTTTTTTTTTAAACTTTATTTATTATTTATTTGCCTTGGTGTTTTGCCTGGAACTGGAACTACAGACAGTTGTTAGCTGCCATGTGGGTGCTGGGAATCGAACCCGGGTCCTCTGGAAGAGCAGAGGGTGCTCTTAACCACTGAGCCATCTCTCCAGCCCCCGCACTTTTTTATATGTTAGCTATTGCAGACTTCTCAGTACACGAATCTGTCCTAGGAGCTTTGTGAAGGAAACATTGTCTTCAGGACAGTCACAGTATTTATAGGACCTGGCACAAAGCGCACAGATCTGCAGAGATCTGCACTGAGGACGTATTATATAAATGGCAAGATGGCAAAGTGGGGTCACAGAGCACAAGAACAGTGCGATGCCTTTCTAAGCATGGGCTCCTCTGCAGCTGCTCATGTCACATGGTGTGCCATTTACAGGTTATTTAACAAAGACACGAAGAAGAACACAATTTGACAAGACTTCTGGCTACTAAGAAGTACAGGGAGAGAGATCATACCCTAGCCCATGCTTTCTGTTCTTGGTCTAAAAAAACCTTCCTAGGAAGGTGGTGCACACAGAGGGTTTTGTAATTCATCAAGGGTGACAAAAAGAGGCAATGAAGACATTCCTGAAAATCACTCCTAGAAGTTAAATGCTGCTTCAGGCTGGGCCGAGACTCATATACCCACACAGGCCCTCTTTCCAGCACTTTCCCTGCCATACTCTCTCTATGGAGCCATAAACACTGAGACAAGTACTGATGGGCTTGAGGCCATCAACAAGAGTTTACAAAGGGGAGGTCATGCCTAATCAGCATGATTGATATTGCCTGTCTCCCTAGCACGTGTAGGAAGGAAGGAGCTAGAATCTGGCTGGGCTCTGAGTTGGCCACAGCTCTGAAGAGGCAGATAAGGAGGTAGAGGTGGTATTGCGAACTGACTTTTTTAAACTGCTGAGCTGGTGGAGCATAAAACCAGTCTGACAAAGGTGCTGAGAAATTCTGACTATGAACAGATCTTTTGTGCCCACCTGTAAACAGAGTTTCTCTGCCTGATCTTGCAGCCTCTTCTGAATTACTAAGAGGTTTGTGTTAATTATAAATGTTTGGCTGATGACTCCGGATTATTACTAACTAGCTCTTACATCTAAACCAACCCATTTTTTTGTTAATCTGTGCTTTACCAAGTGGTCCATGCCTTACCAGTTCACTGGTATCTTGTTTCATGGGAAGCTGGCTGGCTTCTGTCTGGACTCTACCCCTCTTACTCTGATTCTTCAGTTTTATTCTTCTGGCTAACCTTATCCTGCCTTGCCATAGGCCATAACAGCTTTATCATCAACAATGAGAGCAGTATACATTTATGGCCTACGGAAGGACCATCCATCCCATAGCACTCATCCTAGGGAAACTTCGGAGTCTTTTATTCTATCAGCCCCAGCACAAACTCAACATGACACAAACTCTCCTCATCCCTTGCTTGTCTGCTGATGGTCATCCCTTCTTCCTGTTCTGGTTTGGGAGAAGAGGACATTGTCTCTTGGGACATTAAATCCCAGATACAGTTCCAGCTGGTTTTAAAACTCAACTCCTATGCAAGGAGAGTACCATGATCTCTTTTTAACCTTCCCAGCAACCTACAACTTCATTCATCCAAAACAGGTATACAGAGTTGAAATTATGACTGAATGGAGCCCACCCTAGAAGCCAGCAGACTGCTTCATGATCCCTCATCCTTCCCTGTTCACTGTTATAGACTGTTGTTCATCATAACAAAGAAGGCTGATAATTTGCATTTAGATCAGGCAAGACAAGCTTTTGTACAAAGGACCATTCAGCAGATACATGAGACTGAGTAGGTCACACACCCTGTACTATAACTGCCAGTTCTACCATAACAGCATGAAGGGCCATCAAGAGTTAAGTGAATGAAAGAAAATGGCTGCCTTCTAGTTGGGTGGGTTGAATTCGACTCATGGACTACAGATTTCAGGCCTTTATTTAGACCAGCAGTCCTCAAAACCTGTGGGTCATGACCTCTTTGTGGGGAAATGTTGAATGACCCTTTCACAGAGGTTTCCTAAGACCATTAAGAAACAAGGATATTTACATTATAATTCATAACAGTAGTAAAATTATAAAGTAGCAACAAAAATAATTTTATGGCTTAAGGTCACTATAACATGAGGAACTGTACTAAGGATCACAGCATTAAGAAGGTTGAGAATCTCTGTAGGTCTGAAACTTGAATGTACATGAGGACCGTGGAAAAGAGAGTTAGGGAAAGGTAGTAACTGAAAGTTTTTCTGAAGATGATTTTGATTATATAATTTGTTTATGAGTTTGTGGACTTGGTTTTCCAGTCTGGCCTGACATACTCTACATGATGTGTTATTTTAATGTTTGTCAAATTTGCAAAATGAATTTGGTATTCAGGATGATGGGTAATTGTGACCAGAACTGGGATTTGAATTCATCACTTTAAAAAAAAAAAGTTTGTCTATGTGTTTGTGTGTGTGCATATGTATATGTGTGTGCATGTGTTTGTGTGTGTGTGCATAAGTACATGTGTGTCCATGTGTTTGTGTGCATGCATATGTATGTATATATGTATGTATGTATGTGTGTGTGTGTGTGTATGTGTGTGCAAGCACACAGATGGAGATCAGAGTGAACTAATTTGGGTATTAATCTGCAGGCACCTTTGACAAGATCTCTCAGTGCGATACTCTGTTACTTCAGCCAGGTAGCTGGCCCTTGAGCTTTCAAGAATCTGTCATTCTCCACCCCCATCTCACTGTCCCTGGATTAGGGGCATGTGTCACTGTTCCTGGCTTTTTATGTAAGTTCTGAGTAGCTGAACTCAGCTCCTTATGCATGTGAGGCAAGCACTTTACCACCTGTCTTTTTGTAGAATTGTCTTTCACAGAACATCTAGAACACCTCAGGAAGGTGCTCAGTTTCTGGATACGGGCATCACTGAGGATGATGATGTGAACAGCTGAGAAGGAATAGAAAGTACATTTACTAAGGGTGCACAAGGCGACTGCAGCATCCCTTCTCCATATAGATCCCCCTCCTTCCTTCCATTTCCTGTCCCCACCTCCCTGCATTGTAAGTCTTCTGAAATACAGCCATTCTTCCAGCGCACCTAGGCATTTTTATTAGATGTCAGGATAATATTTGGCCAAAGTCACGGGACTCACATTTCTTGAGAAAGTATGATGTCATTTTAGAAGTTCATGCTCTTGACATTTCAAAAGTCCTCTTAGAAAAACCAAATATATTTTTATGGGCTCTCACAGCAGGGAAGCAGCCATGGTCATGCATGGTCATATCAATTAGAAGTGGATTAATTAAGCAATAAGACAGGAGCAGTGGTGCATTTCAGAAAGGTTATTGCACGGCTCATAGAGTGCTATTGAGGCAGTCAGCCAAGAGTCTAGTGACTTCCCCTGGCCAAGGCACTTCAGCCATCCAAGACGTGTAATGCTCCCAGAAACAGTATCCTCTGCCACCATGTCCACTACGAGAAATAAAAGGCCCTCTTATTAACTGGGTGTTATTAGGCACTGGCAAATTGACAGCCATTTCATTATTTCATAATTATGATTAATGGCCTTTCCAATGAAGTCATTGTCTGCTACCCCAAAGCCAATTGGTCCCTTCTGGGACTGTGTCACCAAGTCGTGGTTAATGTTCATGGAAGCATGGAACACATCAGGTTTCACAAGCGCTGGAGGGAGTGTGAGTCCTAATTGTTGTTGGAGACAGTTTGCATAGGAAGCAGTTCTCCTGGGGTAGGTGTAATGATCTCTGCAGAGGCCAAAGGGGACTGGGACCGTGCACAAACTCGAAAATGGGAGGGGCTGTAACCAGAGGCAGTGGCTACTGCAAAAGGATTCACACTTGATTTCACATAGGATTTCCATGAGTTACCGTTGATGTGACCACTGTGCCTTGGTGATGAAACAGAGGGTAGACATTGCAGGTCTGAAGACACAGAGCCAGTATGTGATGGAGTTAGCCTTCCACCCCAGAGCATTAGACTTGTGCCTATCATGGTCTATAGACAGAGTCATGGACTAGGGTAGGAGAGATAACCATGGTGGCTATGAAAATTTACACATTCAATTAGTAGGAAACAATGGGCCTTTTTTTTGTATTAGGCTCTTGAGAAATGCAATACATTTCAGAGGGTATTTGGGACAGAGTTGTGCCCTCCAAGACTCAGATGCTGGCTATTGTTTTAGTCATGGTTTCTATTACTGTGAAGAGACACTATGACCATGAAATTAAAATACATTTAATTGGGGTGTCACTCACATTTCAGAGGTTCAGTCCATTATCATCATGGCAGGGAGCATGGTGACACGCAGGCAGACATGATGCTGGAGAAGTAGTTAAAAGTCTTACATCTTTCAGACAACAGGAAGTCAACAAAGATACTGATGGTATTCTGAGCATAGGAAACTTCAAATCCCACCCTCAGAGTGACACACTTCCTCTAACAAGGTCACATCTATTCCAACAAAGCCACACCTCCTAATAGTGTCACTGCCTATGAGATTATGAGGGTCAATTACATTCAAACCACAGTTATGACCCACAATCATAATCTGGGGTTTTTATACAGGTAACTAAAGTAAAATGAGGTCTTATGGCTCTAGTATAAAATGACAGGTGTCCTTTTAAGAAGGCTATTAGAAGTGATGTCAAGGAAACAGTGAGTCATTGAAAAGAGACAGGAATTCCAGCAGTATTGACAGGAACAGCCCTGTAATGTGCCAAGGAAACAGTGGTAAATTGTGAAATAGTACACACATTTACATACGTGTACATTTATAAACCACAGAGAAGAATGTGCACTAGGTTGTTAACAGTGACATTCTCTGATGTAGTGTCCTGTGAGTGGGACATTGACTCTCTGCTTAATGTTAGTTTGGAAGGAAGCCATTTTGACTGCCCTGATGTTATAGACTATAATCTAGAATAGAGAACCAAACCAAACCAAAACAGACCAGACCAGACCAATCCCCCCCACCCAAAACCAAACCCGACCATGGCTTTTGCTCATTTGCTACTTCTGGCACACTCTTGCCCTATCCTGCCCTCCTCCCTCCCTTCTTTCCGCCCTTCCTCTCTCCCTCCCTCCCTTCTTTCTCTTCTCTCTTTCTCATTTTCTTGTGTTTTTGGGACAAAGTATCACATAGTGCAGACTGGCCTCCATCTTCCTCCATCTCTGGAGTCCAGATGAATGCCTCTCCACTTGATTAATGCAGTGCTGGGCTTGAACTCGGGGCTTCATGCTTGCTAGGTCAGTACTCTGCCAACTGAACTTCATATCCAATCTTTTCATGCTTTCATACTAGTCCCAGGGGCCGTGTTTTCTTCACATAGCTGCCCTCTGTCCCTCTTTTTCAAAGTTCAAACTATTCTTCCCGGTCTTGAGATTCTGTAAGGAGACTCCATCTCCCCCTTGCCCCCTCACTCTCCAATGTCTTAGATTCCCTGACATAACTGCTACCCTCTAACTTCCAGCCTTGTGGTCTGGGTAAGGGATTATGCCTCAAATTCTTAGCCTTGGGAGGACAGAATTTGCCTGTTACTTAATGATTGTGTTCAGTATACCCATGAAGCCTTTCAGAATAGACACAGTGGGGCATATGCAGTACATGCTCATGTTTACATATGTGGATGTCAGAGGATGACATTAGATGCTTTCCTCTATTACTTTCTATCTTATTTTTTAAGACAGACCCTATCACAAAACCTGCAGCTTTCCATGTGGGCTAGGGTGGCTAGCATTGAGCTCCTGGGATCCACCTGTCTCCATTCTTCAATGCTGGGGTTAGAGATACACAACCAACCGTGCCTGGTTTCACAAGAGTGTTGAGGATTTGAACTCAGCTCCTCTTGCTTTCAAAGCAAACACTCTTACCCACTGAGCCATTTCCAGGCCTACATGTAGTGATTTTAATAGAAAGCACAATCTATTCTCACAGTCTGCTGGCAGCCCTGCTTCCTTCCTACTCCAGCATGCAGAATTCTTCACTTTTTACTCTTAGTAACTGGGATTTATTAGCATTGTGTGTCTTAATGTGGCTTCTTTTCAGAAAGGCCCATGAGATACACATTATTTGCCCATTTTATAATCAACAGCACTGAGCGTACATTCAGACTGACCTGTAAAACATATGTAGCTGGTTTCCACACAGTGACACATCTAGAATGTAATGGGGCTATGTGTTAGGGTTACCTCAGTTTTTGACGTCTTATACTGTACAACACATCACAACAGAAGTGTTTCTGAGGAGTTCCCCCATGGCTCTGGAGTTAGAGGTCCATCATTGGGATCAGCTCCCTGTGCCTCTACTCTTCATTCTTTTATTGTCAGTTTCTTTGGGATAGTTTCAGCAGAACTTTGATGAGGACATGAGGAGATGTTGTCCACTGATAAGACTTGTCTACAGACCCATCCTCTTATTCCTGGGTTTCCAGGGGCCTCACAAAACTCAAAATAGCTTCTCTCTCTGCCTTCCCTAAGACACCAGTTTAAAATAGCTTCTCTGGTGAGGGGGGATGGCTTTGGTCCTGGGGCTGGTAGGGAGAAAGTGGTCTGATCCAGTTAGAAAACACCTCCTTCCTTGCTGTTCTGCCAGGAACATGATACCTGAGTCCACCGCTGAGTAATTAAAAACCCTCTTAACACCACTTGACATCAAGCATCTCATATAGGGCCTGCTGTGTCCCTGTCCTCTGGGCTTGGGGTAATGATTGCCTTTTAATATCAGCTTCAATTGTAGTTGAAACCTCAGAGGAGCAAATGGAAAAGACATCTTTTTAAGGAACAGCAGCATCAGAGACCTTAAAAAAAAAAATAAATTCCCCTGTTATCATGTTTCCTATAATTCTGCCTCCACCCCCTTACCACATGAAACCGAAAATAGCGAACATCTTTGTGGAAAATACTTTGTCCTCAAGTCATCACATCTTTTCTTTCCCATATAACAAAGTCTCATGTTTATTAAAAGAGTTTACAGTTAATTACGTTCCACTAGGGATTTATATTGACTTTGTACATGTGCACTAGCAAGTCATCACTAATTTAATACATTGGCTAGTAATTTGCCTTTCCAGAACATTGTAGAATCTCTCTGAGTTTCCCTAGATGGGGTCATCTATATTCTTTTTTTTTTTCCTGGAGGTGGGGGCAATATGAGCAGGAATTGGGGCTGGGCTGGGGGGGGGTGAAGTTCTTTCTTTCTTTTTGAGGGACCATTCATCTTCTGAGTAGCTGCACACTGGCCCCTGGAGAGTGTGTTTGTGAATAATAAAGCCTCCCTGAGTGGCCCTCTTTTGTCTCTCTACTCAGGTCAGTGTCATCAAAATTGTGATTGTTTGGTAGGAATTGTCCTTTTAAAGTGCCTGTGAGTTAAAGACTTCTTAATGCCCAGGTAGAGCTTTGGGTAAGTGACTAGATCATAGAGCCTCTGATGTCATCAGTGGACTCACGATTTGATGGTGTTATCGGAGGTGACAGAAATGCAGGCATAGGGCTTGGTTGAAGGTAAATGATACAGCTTGTTCCTGGCCCCTCTGTTTTCTCACTCCTTCCTGGCTACTATGAGGACAGCAGCCTCCTTTAACACACATTCCCCCAGGATGATGTTTTCCTTCACCTCTGGCCCATTGGAAGGGAGCCAAAAGAAATCCATTTTTCCCTGTAAGTTTCTTCTCCTGTGAGCTTGTCTCAGCCATGAGAAAGGGAAAACTAAAACCGAAAGAACTGAATCACCACCAGCATCATTGTAATTGCCTTTATTTATTTTATTTATATTTTTACACTTTTCTAACAGCCATGAACGGTGCTAAATTTTTTGCGTATGTGATCATGTCATCCGCTTTAGGCTTTGCAATATGTTATGAAGTAGGTTTTATTTTTAGTTTCTTTTTTTTTTTTTAAAAAAAAAAACTTTATTTATTTATTATTTATTTATTTATTTGCCTTGGTGTTTGCCTGGAACTGGAACTACAGACAGTTGTTAGCTGCCATGTGGGTGCTGGGAATCGAACCCGGGTCCTCTGGAAGAGCAGGCGGTGCTCTTAACCACTGAGCCATCTCTCCAGCCCCTATTTTTAGTTTCTAAATAAAGAAACTGAAGCTAGTCCAGGTCAAGGAACTTCTTCAAAGTCACATGAGCAGATGTGACCCTGACTCTTATAGGTTTTGTTGAATACTCCAAAGAGGCATCCATGAGAAACAGGTGTGTACTAATGGAATGAAGTCATGGACAGGGGCTTCTGATTTTCAGGTCTGTAAAGTTATGCTCTGTCCCAAAGCCCAGTGATTAGAGAGCTGGACACACACATCCTATAGAATGCCCACTGTAGCTTTGTATAGCATAGGAAAGGGTGGACACTACCTAATGCTTCAATCATAAGGGATTGAAACGTCTAGGGATGGGCGCTTATTCTCATTGCTGTATATCCCAACCACAGCAAAGACCCGAGCCTTCCCTGGGCTCCCAGTTCTGATCCCCTTTCAATTTGCATGCCCAATAAGTTTTGTGTTTCATATAGTTAGAGCTGTGACATTCCTCTCATGATGTTCAACATGAAGGAGAAACTGAGGTTTGGAATGGTCTTGGTTAAGGAACAATTTGGCTGCAACCAAGTTTCAGTTTGAGTGTTTAGCAGCCCAAACCCACTGCTTTTCTCCATTGGCCCAGACCATGTTTTGTTACTATAACAGAATACCACAGACTGAGTCATTTATAAACAATATAAGATTTTTGGGTCACAGTTGTGGATGCTGGGGAGTCCAAAGAATGACACTGACTTCTACTGTGTCACAACACAGAAAAAAGACAAAGCAAGTACATGAAACACAGGCACAGGGGTGAAGCTCAGAGCCCACCCTTACAATAATACTATCAATCTATTTCTTAGATCACAGCCTTCGTGGTCCAGTCACCTCTTTAAGGTCTTACTGAGTGAGACTGTTAAAATGGGGGCTACTTTTCAACATGAATTTAAGGAAACATTCAAACTACAGCACATACCTGCCAGCATGGCACTGGAGGTGAAATGGTGGCTTTGGGATGGGTCTAGGGGACAGGCTTTGCCTAGACCCTCTTCTTTCTTTGGCTGATAAAGGGCAACAGCAAGAATCCTGGGCATTTGAGAGCCACGGTGATAGTCTTAAACCAGGGGAACCCTACAGATGCATCAGACAAGAGCACTAGAAACCGATGTCAGTACCAGATGGGGCCTGTCTATGAACGTTATCAGTCAGGTCTTACCAGAAAGTAGATCAACTGTAAGAAGTTTGGTTGTAGCAATCTTAACTTAGTATTCTGAGATTTAGCGTACTTCTCAAGAAGTCATTTGTAAATTGGTTATTTATTCTCGCTCCTCCTTCTTTACCCTAAACATTGCTATTCCTGACCCCGTTTTTATTTTTGGTGTTGTTTGGGATGATTTTCCCTAAAGAGAATCTAGGTATCTTTTGCCATTCCTATGACAAGGTAGACAAAGGCCATCACTTCTGTCCCATGGAAGACACAGAATCATGGTATGAAAGGCAGATGATTCCAAGGATGCTAGATGGTGTCACTAGTCAGAGCCAGGTAAAGGCTGTTCATCTTCTCTGGGATGCAGTGGGAGACTGCCTTATCTCTGCTGCTCCCACAGTATCATCAAAGCATCAAGCTAAATTAAAGGAAATGCCATCTTCCCGTGACAGCAGGTGCAAAATTACTTCTAATTATGAATTTGCTAGGTCTAACAGGGACTCTGTGTGAATTATAACATTACATTCATTAACACAACCATTTAGGGGCTCACCTTGACATGTGTACAGAAGCTCAGGGTCTGATAAGACAGTCCATCTCAAATTAGCCACTGTGCTTTTAGGGAATTGCATTGCTCTGACAGTTTGTGATGCCAAACCCTTTATTCAGAGTAAGGAGCACTGAGGCAGATTTGTGCGACTTGAATCAGCCACTCTGAGAACTCCATTTCTTCCTGTGGAATATGAGAGGGGCAGAACCATGTGCTCTTCACGGCAGTGCTTCTTAAAGTCTAATGTGCTATCTGCTGTCTAAAGCCTAGATTACAGCTCAGAAGCAAGCAGTATCTTCTAAGAGCTTCTCAGAAATGCAGACTCTGCCTGAGGTCTTGCGGTATGCCCCTATATTGCAGTCTGAGGCCATGCTAAAATGTAGATTCTGACTTAGCAGACCTGGCATGGGACCTGAGATTGTGCCTTCCAGCCTAGCAGGTGATGCTGCACTGCCAGAAGCAGCAAGGCTCGAGAAACTCCTTTACATTCTTATCATAACAGCAGACAATATTTGTGCTTCCTTGCTCTGAGCTAGGCACTGTGTATGTCTTAACTTATGTCCTGTCTGAATTATTATATAAAAGGTACTGCCAGTGACACTCATGCTTTAGATAACAAACACAATAATCTCGGATATAGCCAGTTAGGCCAGGATCTCATGGGATCAGGGTTAGATTTGAACCAATTATTCAAATGTATTGGTGGGCATTTGGAAAACTTTAATCATTTATGCCTTTCCAGAAGCATGGATAGAGCATAGTGGCTGACAGGACACTAGCACAATCAGTTCAAGTGACACTGCCTTGTTCTGTCCCCCTCCTTGTGGGTTTGTGAGCACATGTTTCTTCCTCTTGCTGCTAGCTAGTCTCCTCCATCTACAGCTCAGCTTTTGCTTTCATGTATATCTTTTAAAGTCTAGATTCCCCAGATGAGAGGAAGCATGAATTTACCTTTGTTTCCTTCACCTCACTCACTCACCTTCCCATAAGTCCCCTCTCTCTCCCTAGACGGTCCCTCTTTTATTTCCCTGTCCCATACAAGCATTGTCTTTGGAAGGCTAGATTCTGCATCTGTGCCTCAAATAGAAAACAATCACCTGAGAAGGTGTACTCCCCATTGGTTATTCCCTCTACCAAAATGTTGATCCCATTGGGAAAGAATATGTGTCTTTGAAAATCTAAGGATATATAGAAAAAGGAAAACATGAAGCTGGGAAAATCTGAGCGGTGTCCATCACGAGCCTCCTTTTGGGAAGATGATAGATTGCTTGGTTTCTCTGTTTGCTTCCCCTAATTAGCCTTGCCCTCAAAAGATTCTGTCTAGGGCAGCTAAAACTTCAGGAAGAAAAAAGCACAAAGGCTCATTTTGATGAAAAGATTGAACTCCAAATGGTTGTTTGGGGAACTAGCTTAGACTTCTGGCTAGAATTCCAGATGATATGCATTCGCCTACATATTTAATACCATGCTCCAGTTCCCAAGTCTTCCTTGATGGATTTTTTTATTTGTGTGCCTAGGTATTTCTTCCTCCTATAAATGCTTATTTCTCTACATAGATACACGTGGGAGGATATTTAATTAGAATTGAAAATGTTTTGAGCGTGTTAAGTAGATTCTAAGCGCTAAGTATCATGATCTTTAAATGCTACAACAAGCATTTAATACATGTCTAATTCACTGATGAGTTCTTGGCATGTCTTTGACAAATTCTTAATAAATTGCTCAAAAGAGCCCTTTAGAAAGTGTCATTTCACACTATGTAACTCTACCTCTGATATTTTTCAAACTTCTCTGTCTGCAGAAATGGGAAATTCTCTTGAACATTTTTCTTAACTGATTCTGATTTACGGGCTCTGGTGGAAACTCCTAGGGACTTGTTGCAATATACTGTAAATGAAATCTGCTAGCTCTACAATTTGAAAAGTGAAGGTTTCGGTCTCAAAGTTTTCAAAAGCAGTCCATTTCACCTAGATAGTGAGTTATGGAATCCGTAAGTACATAGAAAGTGTGCATCCTGCTCTTGGTATGTGTCTTCAAGGGAAAAGCCGCATGCATCTTCCTAAGATTCACACAGTGCACGAGTCATCTGCAGGGGATTAGTACAAGATTTGCAGCAATTTAGTTCATTGCTGGTGTTAAGGGCAGCAGCGCTTTAGCATCAAAGGACCCAATAAATTCTGCCTATGCTCAGATCTCAAACTTTGCAATTAAATTTGAGTGTAAGTGAAAGATACTTAGGAAATTAATTATATCTTTAAAAGACATTAATTTAAGAAAGTCTGTGGCAGTGGATCAACTCTTAAATTATTTGGAAGAGCGAAAGAATAACACTGAGCTTGGCAGGACCATTTATTTCCCATTGCATGCCCTGAGCTAGATGTTCTAAATGCAAGTTTTGATAGTAAGCGTTTAATTTCAACACTCGTTATCTGGAGCAAATTTCTGAAAAGAGGAAAGATGCTCATATGACAGGAAAGGGGAAGCTGAGAGCAGTTAAGTATGTTCAAAACTAATAACAAGGGGATATGGCTCACTGATTCAAAAAATAACCTTTTGATTTTTGAATAATTTTAGATTGGTAGAAAATTTACTGAGATAGTACAGAGTTCTCATGTACATGAAACTTTCCCTCGTAAATGCTAGTATGCTAGATAACCAAGAGTGTATTTGTTCAAAATTAAGGAATTACCGTTGGTATGTTGCTGTCAAGTTAGCTCCAGACTTTATTTAGATTTTATCTGGCTACCTTTTCTTTCACTGGTGTATTTTTTTTTCTGTCCAGGATCTTATTTAAGAGATTATATTGTTGCTGGCACTATAGCTCAGTGGGAGAGTGCTTGGTCAGTTTAAGGTTCTAGGTTCAAGCCTATGCACTGATAAAATGCCAACCAACTAACTAAAAATCATATTCACTTGTTATATTCTGTTTCTGTTTTCTGATCTGTAATAGTTTTCCATGCCCCTCTCCCTTTTGGAGATTGTGACAGTTTTGAAATATACTATTCTGGCATTTTTGTATGATGCCTCTCAAATTGAATTTATCTTGCTTTTCTTTCCTCTCATGATTATACTGAAGTTTTACATTTTGGAGAAAACTATCACAAAAGTGAAATGCATTTCTGGTCATGTTGTATGTAATACCATTTTCATATTACCATGCTTCCAATGTGGCTTAACATTTGCAATGTTGACTTTGATCTCTTGGCTCAGGTACTTATAAGTTTTTAGGTTCACAGTTTGAATCAGTGAAGGAGTGCAGCAGTTGATTAGTGATGTCTGTTACGAGCACAGATTTAGGTAATAGTGACTCAGCAGGTGTTTGACACCCTTGATTCTTACCTAAAATCAAGTAAATGAAGAAACAGATTCAGTTAGCAGAGTTTTGTGACATTGCATTTGTGGTCTTGCCATTATCATTACAAAGCTTAAAAAAAACTCAAAATAGCTTAAATATAATATACAAGAGTCCTTTTGTTTTTCTCATGTAATAGACTGGAAACATATTGGAGCTTAGGTGATATTAAAAAGATCTTGATCAACAGGGTGGTGGGGGTGGGCATCCTTAATCCCAGCCCTTGGAAGGCAGAGGCAGGTTAATCTCTGAGTTCTAGGACAGCCAGGACTACACAGAAAACTGTCTCTACAAACCCAAACCAAACCAAAACCAGCTAACCAACTAACCAAACAAAAACAGACAAAGAAATCTTGATGCATAGAATAGCTCAAGAGGTAAAAATGTTTGCTTCCAAACCTGAATTCAGTCCCTGGGACCCTCACAGTGAAAGGGGAAACTAGCTCCGGAAACTTGTCCTCTGACCTTGACATGTATTTCCCAAAATGCTCATTCCTTTGCATGTTTGTGTACACACACACACACACACACACACACACACAATAAATAAATAAATATGTATTTATATTGTTCATATATATAGTTTATAAATATATAAACAAATCAATTAATTAAATGTAAAGGCTCAAAAATTTATATCTCACTACACACAGAAAAGGAATAACGAAGAAGAGCGGCATATCAGTTACTCACAACATCACTGCTATTATGTTAACACAGAGGGCTGGGACTGCAGACCCATCCCTGACTCTTCAATGCACTGAAACCTTGCTTGTATCCTCTTCCATCCTTACTGAGCCACAGAAGCTGAAGCACCTGTTTGTCTCCTACAGGAGCCCACCAAATGAGCCTTTTCCAGCGCAGAACCCCACATTACAACACTTTCTATCTCACTAAAACACTTGTGGCTATCATGGATGGTGTTACATAAATTGTAGGCTTTCAAATTTACTCATATGAGAGCCATGTAGAAAGTAACAACCGTTTATTAGTCCCTGAGCAGGATGCTGTCTTTGCACAGGTGAATGACATATCTGCCCTCCCAGACCAAGGAAGGACAGCTTATAAGAAAAACATGTAGAATAAATCAAAATAATTGGATAAATCATGAAGGATGCTATGAAGGAAGCAGACATGGAGGCAACACTGAAAAGGGAGGAGAGTGAGGTAATGTAGATGCCCAGAGAAGGCTGAGAAAGGGAAGAAACTAAGAAGAAGGCTACTTGGGAAATGTTTGATCAGAGGAAAGACTAAACCTGAGGACTGGAAGGCATGTAGGCCTGGATGTTAGCAGCCAATGGAGCAGTGGGTGTATTGGATCCCACCTGTGTCCACCAGACACTCTCTCAGCATTCTGTGTTCAGGGCATTTCTGACACACTTGGCAAGCACATTGGGAAGGTTGGGGGTCATGAGAAGTTCCTGAGCTACTGTGAATGGGGGCTGTCCCTCTGTGGGATAACGCAAGGCAGGTCCAGGGCATTTTGAGGTCTTCCTGGAGTCCTCCGTGGGATGGGACTTTGGTTGGTCATTGTGCTAAGATATCGTGGTTACAGGCTTCCTTCTCCTTTTGCTCCCATGTCTCCTTATCGCTGTCTTCTCACTCAAGCAGCTTGGACCATATCTGTCTCAGAGTCTCACTGGGATGAATACAGCCTGGGATGATGGGAAGGATGATAACAAGCTGTATTGGAAATGTAGCTAGAAGCCTGGGCAGGTGGGTCTTGGGCAGGCTTTGAGTTTGGTTTTATTATAAGGCCACAGGACACAAGAGCAGACTTCTGGAAAGGAATGGCCTGACTGGCCTTTCAAAGGGATTCTCTAAACACAGGCTAGCAGGATCTAAAGACATCCTTGTGTCTTTAAGCAAAAGTGATCCACAGAAGTAGGGATTTGCTGATAGCTACACAGTAGGACAGCTCTGACTACTGCTCATTGCCCCTTGACTATGTTCTCCTGACTATCCAGGACTAAATAGTGGCTTTTCCCCCATAAGATTATTGTGGCTCTAATAATGTGAGCAATTTCAACCAAGACAGAGTTTGCTAAGGAATGCAAAGTGAATTCTGAATTCAACATTGTGCCGAAGAGTAATGCACTAGGTAATTACCATAACATGTTAGACAGCTAAATAGTAGGAGAAGAAAACGGTTAAGATACTGGCCTAGTTATTAAGTGTTGAAGACACTGAGGGTTCTTGCTTCCATGTAAGTATCAGGATGCTAACTATTTGCAAATATTTATAAAGGTACCAGCAGATAGTAGAGAGAGAAATTATTTAGCGTAGAACTGTGAGGAAAGCTTGAAGTAATGAGGCAGAACAGGAAGGGAAATATTATTAGCTGGAGAGTGGGAACAGGGTCTCTGTGATGAGAGAGTTTGTCAGTTGTATTTACACACAAACCCAATTGTCTGAGCAAGCCTTATGCAGTGTTTGAAAGGAAATAAAACAGCGCTAGAAAGCTTGATGCTGTGCTTGTCTCCTGGATGTCCTGAAGCTATTTTCTCTTTTCCTCCTACATTTCAAACACATTTGCAATGTATGTGAAACACAGTTATATTTACAGCAGTGGGGTGTGTCATACAGTGTGATGTTTTCTGACTAAGCCAAATTTCTCTCATGAAACAGAGTGGCTAAATAATTGGACTACAGACCAACTGTTCTCTCTCTGGGTGTGTGAGCATCAAAAGAGAATGCATTACCATTGTTAATAATTTTTACAGTTTTTAACAGTTGGAAAATTTTGTACTCCTAGTAATTGTGTGTGTGTGTGTGTGTGTTTACTGAGGATTGAACCCAGAACCTTGCACATGCTAGGTAAGCATCTCACCACTGATTCACACCCCTAACCCCTTTAATATTTTCATAATTTTAAACTTCAAAGCAGCTACAGAATTGAGTAGTCATCAAAAGATACACTTTTTTTGTTGTAACTTTGAACAGTTGGACCTACAAAGAAACAATAATAATGAAGAAAAGCAGATGTTTGCAGTGAATCTGGAAATAGTTATTGCTGAATAGGATTCTCTGGTAATCAAAGTCATTTTTTTCGAGTTTACTAGGATCGGGTCAGATCCGGCAGAAACCGTTTCTTAACCTATGAGAGTTGTTGCTCACACACCCAAGAAAAATGACTGGTAGTCCTCATAGCCAGAGAGGTCCGCTGAGGATAGCATGCTGCAGATTGGATGATAGGAGTTCCAACTTGCTGGCTGGCCCTCTTCTCTCCAGTGTTTGAAGTGTCACCGTGGAAAATAACTTCTAAGCACACTGTTTGCTTAGGAGCCATTAGAAGCCAGCCAAATAGCAGATATAATTATGTCTCCTCAAGATGATGCCGGTTTGATGGAGGGCTGGGCTGAAAATATCCTTTGCATTATCATATGAAAAAGGCACATAAAGAGCCCTGTCTTCAAACCACAGAGTGAACCGGCCCGTGTGATTCTAAATGAACCGAGCAAGTGCAAAAAAAAAAAAAAAAAAAAAAAAAAAAAAAGGACAAGAACATTTATTTGACTACGAACCCATTGAAATATCACTTTGATGAATGCAAACACATTTATCATCTGCACCAGGAATTACTTTACGGTACTATCCTGATTAGGGCTCTTGAAGTTGTAAGAGACAGAGGTTTATTCAAAGCTCACTTAAATAAGAAAGGGGATTTATTGTGAGAGTACCTGTGTATGTTTGGACTCCACAGGGGCTAGAAGGAGAAACATCACCAACCCAGGTGCTGAGTCTCTTGTGAAGTAAGAGACCTGGCTTCTCCATGTCCCTCCCTCACTCTCGCTCTCCTTCCTATTCTTCTAAGTGTTTCTCTCAATACCTCCATTGTGAACATTAACACTTAGCAGCTACAATTCAGCTAAATTCTAGGGTCAAGTGGGGGCCAATCTGATGAGCTCAGTTGTCCCGGACAGAATACTACATGTTTTAAATATGGTTGTCAGGCTTAAGCCTGGGGGCCTGCAGACTCCAAGACTACAAATGGTTTGTTTCACTTACCTTCAGATTGTAGCCCATGGATTTATTTATCGATTTATCCAACAAAAGTTTGTTTGAGTGTTATGTGTCAGGCATTATGGGCACAAGACAGGAGAAAGATTTTCTGAAGAACAAAGCAGACATGATCTTTGAATTCATAGAACAGTCTAGAATAAAAATGTAAAAAGTAAATAGGTGTGGTGAATTTAGAAGCAGAGGGGGACTATTAAGAAAAGAAAGTCAGGAGGGGAGCCAAGTGCCTGGGGAGGAGTGTCATTTAAGAGTTTCCTTAGGAATGGTGTATCTAAGTTGGTACTTGAGCCTGGGGAAAGCAACTGAGGGAATCATATGGACCATGGATGCTTTATGATGAGTTGATTCTTTTTTATTGATCCCAGCAAACTGCAGGATGACAGTTAAATTTTTACTTTATGTTCTTTATCTTTTTGTCACAGAAGTTGCTTTTTGTAGACATAGAGCCCTCCATGCTATGCTTTTTACTTGGCAGACATGATCAGTGATCCTGGTTACAAGTCATGTTCTTTGGTATTTCAGAATCACATAGTGGGCAACACCAGTGATGATTAGACAGAAACAAAGGAGGCCAACCAATGGGCAAACTCTGGGTATTAGTTTTGTAAAAGGAGCAGTGTTGTCATTGTCATTCCTACTGAGCTTTTAAGTCAGTAAAGACAGAGCACATGAAGAAAGCAGCCTGCATCAGGAAGGGAATGGTGAAGGTGACTGCTAGAGCAAGTTATTTGCCATAGGACTGTAAGTCAAAGCGTTCTAAGCATGAGAAATTATATGTTCAGTTTTTTTATTATTTAATAGGCTATGAATTCAAGTGAGGTAAAAATTGCTTAAATTTTGGTGGCCATGTGTGGTTATCATTTGCTATATTTTCAAAGCTGATGATTGTATATCTATGCTCACAGGAGACTTACTTAGCAATGTCATTGTAGAAGGTAGAAGCATCCAAAATGTCCATCAGCAGAGGACAATTACATAAACAATGTGGTATATAGACATAGGGGACTATTATTCAATTTTAAAATAGAAGGAATTCCTCTTACATGCTATAACATGAATGGGCCTAGAGGACCTTACAGCAGCTACACCAAGACAAATATTAAATTCCACATATACGAGTTATCTTACCAAGAAGAAAATGTGGCACTGACCAATGAGGGTATAAGCAAGAGGTGGGGACAAAGAAATAAGCAGCCATTGTCTATTGGATATAAATATTCAGTTATGCAGGCTGAAAAGTCCTGGGGATTTGTTGATGGCAGTCTAAATACAGTAATGAACTGGATATTTGACAGTCGCTAAGATGATAAACTTCTATGGAGTGTGTTTACCATACCTAAAGAAGAAGAAAGGAAGAACAAGATTAGCACAAGAGCTGAACAGTATCCTAGAGACCTGTACCAGTCCTGCAGGAGAATTCTTGTGATGGGAAACAGATAAGGCTTTACTCAGTAGATGAAAAACAAGCAAAACACAAAGCTAGGTAATGGCCATAAAAGCTATTGGTGCCCAGAATGTCAGTCAAAGTCACCCACTAACTGGATTTAAGCTGGATTCTTGTTTGTCCTTCTGTCCTTTGTAGACTTAGCAAGTTGGCCTTTTTGTAGTCCACATGTCCCTGTGGGGCAGTCCATGGCCCATACACACTTTCCATATTGATCTCCAATTGTGTACTGTTCAAACTTTCAGAAACCTTTTCCATTCAGAAGGCATGCATTTTTTTTTTAAATAGTGCTTGATATTGGAACATGGACATAGTAATTTTGTCCTGTGCTTAATTAAACTGGAAATATTTTGAAGTCAGGAAGCAGATAATTTAGAAATTATTGTATGTTTCACACTATCACAGAATGCCAGGCACATGGCAATGCTTGGGATGCCAATGAAGAGAAGTCAAAATGAACTAAACAGCAAATAAATGCCCTCTCCCCCAGGCTGAAAACATGGCAGAAACTCCCAATTCTTCTGTAATGGAGATGCACAAACTTACTTACTAATTTAAACTCTTTGGCCCATTTCTTTGTTTTCAGATTTGGATGACAGCATGATACAAAACAGCTGGAGGTGCCTGGGATCATTTTAAGGATGAGAGCCTGCAAAAACCAAGTGGGTTGTCTGCTTGGACATTCTGCATCATTACCTAGTTAGGAACAATAACCTGGAATTAATTTTTCTATGGCATTTGCATCACAGAGGACATTAAGTCTCCTCCTCAATATTAAAACTCCTCTATTTAATGTTAACTTCCGTATACCTTTGTGTCTAGAGGCTGAAAAAATATACAGGGATAGAGATATAGTGAGTCTAGTGATGCTTTAATATAATTATTAATACATAATATAATTATTTTTGTTAGCACATAGTAATCTTTCATATATTTTTAAGTAACACTATTTGCTTGTGTTATATGTAATACTTCTTTAGACAATAAACAATGACTAAAAACGTGTAGATTTTATAGTTTGTTCCAATGAAACCGTTGACATAAACATCAGTCATTTAACCAAAATTTGTCAATTATTCAGCTTTTGTGCAACAAACTCAGCAATATCTAGGTTCCACGAAGACACCTTTCTTTCATCCACATGCATTATTTTGATCCACCTTTCCTGAGCAGGAGATAATTCTTGCCTTTAAAAATGCCTGTGTCCCCTTTTCATTCATGGTTGACCTCTATATGCCACACAGTCATGCCTAGATGTTTTTACTAAATGTTGATGTAAGCAATTACATGTCTAGACACTGGCAACCTTTTTTTGACACCATGATGGGGTTTGCTATGGCTAGTGAGACTTCCTTCACTGGATCTTGTTGAGAACTTTTGATCTGATGTCCATACACATCTGCTTCCTCCAGTTGCTTTCATCAGGTGGACCCTTCTTTGTGTGGGACCAGCTCATTTATGTACTCCACAGCTTCAGTACCATTCCTTTGGCACAACAAATGTCACTTCTGCACAGAGTTGTGTCATGATTCCATGGTGGAAGTTGTGTGCCACAGACAACAGAGATTGTTGCCATTATCTATCTGTCTGTCTCTCTGTGTATCAATCATTTTTCTCTCTTCCTTCCTTCCTTCCTTCCTTCCTTCCTTCCTTCCTTCCTTTCTCTCTCCTTCTCTCTCTCTCTTTCTTTCTTTCTTATCAGACAGGGTCTTACTTTATAGCTGTGGCTCTACTTCAGGAGTGCTGAGATTAGAGGCATGAATCACTATACCTGCTATATGGCCTTTTAGCCATCATCATCTAGTTGAATAATTTAAAAAATCCCCAACCATTTCATACTGAGTATAATCTTGACCTTGGTCTTGAAATTACTCAAATGTAGATTAAATAAACTGTCTTTAACTAATTTATTTCTTATCTTCTTATTTGTGCTGCTTGTATTTCTGCAACTGCTGAAAACAATTTAAGTCTTCTCTAGTATAATTCTGGCATGCATTCTCTCTCTCTCTCTCTCTCTCTCTCTCTCTCTCTCTCTCTCTCTCTCTCTCTCTCTCTCTCTCTCCAGTAACTCTAGTGAGGGCAAGAGTTCTGTTGATCTAGTTTCCATGATTCCTAGCACTCAGAATTCTTCACAGCAGGCCCCTGCCAAATACTTGTGGTATGAATGAATGACTATAGCCTGACTTACATGTTTGGAAGAGTGGTGACTCTGTAAAATGCTCCGCACAGACAGCAGATGCACTGCCCTTCAGTGTTAGCATGTGCCATGGTGGAGTGCCTGGACCCATATTCAGCTCAGGTGTCAGTCTCACTTTAATCACCTCTCTTTTCTTAAGAGACCGCCTAACTGCTTATGTCCTAATCTCCCCTACCTCATTCTCGAGACGTTGAACTCTTTTTTAAAATATTGTTTCAACCCCAAGTTCAAATTGAGACTCATAGAGGCCCGGATCCCCTAAATGTTTCTCTCATCATTACTGTCGGCTGTGGAACAGGATAAATAAAGTTGTTAGAGTTCAGGTTTGCTCTCAAACCCCATTTGCATTCCGAAACAAAGAACAAGTCTATGCTTCATTGTGATTGTATAATAGGAAGTAAAGAACTGTAGCTTATGTTACTTGGAGTTGATTTAAATTTTTATGAACCCAATACCTCTGAAAGGCAATAATCAAAATGAAGCCACGGTAATTATTTTCATTTGAAAACATCAGAATGAGACCTCATTACATTCTGCTGAGTGACTCAAGAGCAGAACCGGCCTGCAGAACATTGGCTCCATTTTGAAAATAAATTTCTTAAAATATTCAGCAAAACCATGGAAAGAAGTGCCGAGCCAGAGGTGGCGATTTTCAACCAATATTCGACATTCTTGTAATTAAGGATGTCTTATGACTGGCACGTATGCTGGGACATACATATGTATCTATCATAAACAAGATGTATTTTTCAAAAATGGATTTGGGTTTTGGCACCAACTTGATAGGAAGATCAAAGCACTAGTTAGCATCAGCCGGGCTTAGATACATTTGTCATAGGCAGCTGTTATGCTAAATCCCATTTACGCAGTTGTCAGCTGATAGGTTCTGATGAGCCAGCTGAGTGGGAAAATCATTATTCTATCCCTATTGTGATAAGTGTTATTTATTACTGTCAAATGGTATTAATGTTTGATTCAAAGATGGGGAGTGGGCACCATCTACATGAAGTTCATCCATTCATGGTCATCTGCAACAAAAGGAATCGCTGAATTCCAGCCAAACGAACTTCATTTCTGGGTGAAAAGAGAATAATGGATTTAATTTGCATATGTTTTAAAAGGGTAATGAAGTAATATGATGTTTATCTTGGTTGAAGAGTGGTAATTTTCCTTGGCGGGACTCCAGCCTTGTTGAAGCCATTGTGAGGCGTTTATGTTGGGTTGGTATGGAGGGACTTTTCAAAGCAGCAGGTGCGCTGGGGGTGGGGTGCAGGGGGCAAGATGATTTATTCATTAGGCCAAAAATGAGCAATCTGGACATCTATTTTTTCTTCATCTTCCTCAGAAATATACTTGTGACTAAATCCCCTCTCTTTCCCTCCATGATGGCAATAGCCCTAGATTTTCACATTTTTTTGTGGCCTTTGACAGTTTAATTATGTGAAATTCCTAACCTGTCACTCTCTTTATTTCTGTTCCCCTTTTGTTATGATTGGATTTGCTGTTTTCACTCAATCTACACCGCTATCTGGTGTTTTGGAATGGGGTATTGCTTTCCAGTTATGGTAAAGCTAGGAGACAGTTCAGGATGGTGACGGGCGGCTGTGGCTTATTCTTAAGCATTTTGTTCAATTAACTGCTCAGCTGAGCTCGCGTTATTACAAATGATTCCCCTCTGTTTGGAGACTTGCAGAGAGCCATCCCCCTTCCATACAGCTGCATTGGTTAGTGCTGCTTTGGGTTATTTTTCTTGTGTTAAAAATACAGATAACCTAATTATAGCGCCTCCCTGTTCCCAAACGCCTCACTTAATGACTCATTAGTGCAGTGAGAACATTTTCCATCGCTTCCTAAATAATATCTTGTTTCTAAGGACTTCATCTTCTTTTTTCGTTTCTGTTCTGAAAAAAATAAATAGCTTGACTCAACATATTCAGGAGCCTTTGGATTTTGCTGATTGTCTGTATTTCTGTAAGGAGCACGCCACTTTTCAGGACCTAGCTTCCATCTTCTAGAGTTGATAAAAATGGGGCCAGATGTATTGGTAGGTGGGAGCAAGATACGGGCTACAGGTTTGAGTGGATCTTTTGTAGTAGTTATTGATGTGATAAAGACCATGACCAAAAGTAACTTGAGGAAGAAAGGGTTTATTTTAGCTTCCATGTCTGGATCACTGTCTATCCTGAAAGGGAGTCAGTTCTCTCAAGTGGGAACCTAGAGGCAGGACCTGAGCCAGTGGCCGTGTTTGCTCCCCAGGGGTTCTCAGCTTGCTTTCTTCACCATCAGCTCAGAGATAGCACTGCCCACAGTGGAGTGGCTGGATCTTTCCACATCAGTCACTAATCAAGGAAATGCCTCCTGGACTTGTCTATAGGCCAATGTGATGAAAGATATTTTCTCTATAGAGGTTCCCTCTTCCCAGGTGGCTCTAGCTTGTGTTGAAGTGACAAAAAGCTCCTCAGAACATCCTTGAATCATCTAAATCTACCCTCCTTCTCACCTGGTACTGATGGCATCTTCACAGAAATTCAGACTCTTCCATTAGATGACTTGCACATATCCTGGGGGCAGTGTAATGTCTGTTATAGCATTTATTTGTTTATGGATGGATCTCAGAAAACTTAGCATCTAGTTGTACAGTGTTGATAAACTTACTCTGTAAAGGACTGGATAGTATCTAAGGCTTTGTGGGCCAGAGGGCTGCTGCTGGAGGGATTATTCCTGTTCTGATGTTGAATGTAAACTCTGCCAAATCTATATATGAATAAATCTGACACTGAGATTTGTACTTTAAATGAGCTTCATAGGCCATGAAATATTATTATTTTTATTTTTCTCCAACCAATTAAAACTATAAAACACATCCCTACTTCCAAGACCATAGAGACACTGTGGTGATACATTGTATATTTAATAAAAATAGTCTGAAATATCAGAAGACAGAGTCACCCATAGAGCCAAGCCATGAATATCAGGGAGCCGTAAACCATGCTTTATCCCATCACTGGAGAGGCAGAGATCCTTCAGATCTCTTTCAAGGCCTAACAGAGCCAGGCAGTGATGGCACACACCTTTAATCCTAGCTCTAGGAAAGTTGAATCAGGAAGTGAGATAGCTGGGTGGAGAAAGAAAGTTAAGGCAGTAGGAGTTCACCTTTACCTGGTACTTCCCTTATAGGCTGAGGACTAAGAGGTTTGAAGTTCGAGTATTCCTGGAGACAGGCCTGAGGAGCTGGCTGGCTGAGAAGTGACTGTGGCTTCTTCTCTATCTTTCTGATATTTCAACTTTCCCCCAATATTTAACTCTGGGTTTTTATTATAAGACCAAATAGAATTTGTGCAATACAGACTCTGTGGGCTGGATGTGGCCCGGATCCCTCAGGTACTGAAGTTCTTTCCTCTTTGGCTTCACTCCCTGCTTTGGCTCACATTCATGGCTCTGCAATCCCTTCATCTCTGTTGCTCAGTGCACATGTTGGCCCTGTTCCTGCCTCTGGTCCTATATCTCAGTGCACATGCTGGCCCTGTTCCTGCCTCTGGTCCTGTGTCACTTCTTCCCATTTTACATTTTACCCATAGATGTTCTCATGGCTGATTCCTTTCTCATAATTTTATCTGGGACTCAAGTAAAATGCTACCTTTTCATTGAGCCCTTTTATTCACTATACTGCCCTCTGTACCAGTGGACAACAAAATAAATAATTATGTCTTTATATTTATTTATAAGTAAATATTTGTCTTCTGGAATGTAAATTTCTTGAGGCCAGAATGACCTGCTCTCTTTCTGAGTCTGGTTCTTCAGAGCTTTAGTGTTGCTGACTGGTACATGTAGAAGGTCAGTGATGGCTATGGACTAAGGGGCTCATGGTAAGAGGGAGTGGAATGCAGAAGAATGTCAAACGGAAGATATGCCCTGACATTCTGGAAACCATTTTGTTATTACCCTTCTAAAAGCAGAACTGCCAAATAAGAGAGCCAATGTGTGCAAACACAACCAACCATGATACAGGTACCACACTCTGGGGGCCACAAAAGGCTCAAGGCCAAGAGAATCTTTGCACAGAGTGCTAGATATGCAGAGAGGACAGAGGAAGAATGACCACAGTGCATGGCTCTAGGTGCAGTGCAGAAGTTGTCCCCATCCAGGGGACAATGACTTCTGAGGATTCTTATGATGGCTTCCTTTAAGTGCGGATCAATTCCTTTTGCAAGGAAGAGGTGGAGACATGAGCTTAGGAATGCTAATGTTTGTAAACAGGCAATGGAAGCACATGTTAAATCTTGATCCACTTTCTCTATCAAAGATACAAAACCTCTGCCACAAACAGATCCTAAGAACTTCACCCAGCAGTGGACAATAAGAACAAACAGGCTTGGAATCCTTTCTGCCTGTGAGTCTGTCTTGAATGTGATCTGTCCTTGGCTGGATATTCTGACTTGCCACCTATTTTTTACACACTCCAGTCTCTCCAAGACATGATGCTCCTTCATACTTTGTGTAAGCCACTTCCTCCTTCTCTTTCTTTGGTGACAGAGTCTCATTGTGGAACCTGTGTGTGCCTTGAACTTTCAGTCACTCAGGCTTTGCCTCCCTAGGGCTGAGATTAAATGTTTTTGACCATGCTATATTTTCTTTCTTATGCATTGGATATTCATAGGAAAAGGAAGGTAGACTAATGGGTGAGGTGGACACTGATGTCTAGGGCAAACTAGAGAGTGCTCACTACCTAACAAGAGGCTACAGTTCCCTGTTACTCAGTTTCCCTCCCAAAGAGGAGGGAAGGCTCTGGGTTGGCAAATCCACAGTGTTGTTTGTTTGTTTGTTTGTTTTTGTTTTTGAGACATGGGAAACTGGATTTTTAAACATTAGCACCAATTTTAAATTTTGAAAATTTGTAAAAGCTGAGGAAAGGACCAGTTCTGATCCATGCTCTGCTACGCTTGCTTTCTTGGCTTAACCTGCTCCTCTTCCTCTGTGAGAATTTGCTGAAGGAGCATTTCTTTCTTGCACACCCCCATACCTTGAAAATCAGACGAATATACACATGTGGACTATAATTCAAA
The DNA here is from genome assembly GCA_004025045.1 of Sigmodon hispidus. Taxonomy (NCBI): domain Eukaryota; kingdom Metazoa; phylum Chordata; class Mammalia; order Rodentia; family Cricetidae; genus Sigmodon; species Sigmodon hispidus. Next base: position 56,524 of record PVIH01010384.1, read on the forward strand.
CTGGATTCCTCAGAGATCCCAGCCAGATCATCAACCCCCAGTAGATAAGAGTTAGAAACAGACTGCTTAGCCTATACTGTTTGGATTCTCTGCTCAGCAGAAGTACATGGAACTCATCACTGCAGTAGATGAGTGCATGGTGTTGTCAAGGAAACATTACAGCATCCCCTTACATGGAACTTGGCTTGTTTTCAGAAAACTGTGGCAACCTATGTATGCATGTATATGTGTGTTCATGCACATGGGCACAAGCATGGCTTTGCACTTCATCTTAGGGAGGTCCTGTCTTTATTTATGGTGGGTAGACCTCTTTCAACTGATGGTCACTTATTTGCTTTCTTTTATTTTCCCTTCATCAGGTTGATTCTGTTTTTATCTCATTGTATAACAAATATTTTCAAAAGGAACCTCATATCTGCTTTTTAACAAGATGTGAATGAATAAACATTAACTACATTTAACTTACGCTTCTCGAGGTTGTCCTCTGGTGACATAGTTATGGGGATGGGAAGGAGTGAGCCTGCAGCCTTCTCTCTTTATGGTTGGTTCATGTTCTGCCTACCAGAACGTCTAGGGATAAATACTCAGTGACTGTGCATGAAGGATGAATAGATAACAAGATATTTGGCCATATCAACAGACTTAGGAAAATAAACCATTGAAAGTGTCAAATAAATTGATGGCATAAGCAACAGGTTTAACTTTTAGAATCAAGACCAGGATTTGGGATTTTAGTTTCTTTCATCTGTAGTGTTTTTGCTAGAGTTCCATTCTGGAGCAGCTAATGAGAAGACGTCTAAGGAGGCTGGAATTGCATCGCATCATAACTAACACTTCTAGGATTCATTTTACGACTTGTGATTTTAATTTTGGTGAAAATGTATTTAAAATTATCTCTCGTTACCATCTCTTATTAAACATAATGAAAGTTGATGATATTCTAATAGCATTAAACTGTTTTGGTAGTCACTGAGGTTGGTATGAAAAGACTATTCAAGCTAAGAAAATAGTATATCATTTCTGAAAGAAGTATTTGAGGAGCTTTGAGAAGATGAGGGTTTCATTCATCTCACACACTACATTATCCCTCGCACCAGTGGGTAATTTAGACGATATTCTCTCTGTTAGATATGTTAATATGCAATTAATAGGGGGGAATCAAGGGCATTTTAGCAAAAGAAATGAGAAGGATAGATCACTTCACTGCTGTTTGTTGTCTATGTTTCTGGGCAATGCAGGCTCTAAAATGTCCTGTGCGTCCCCCCCCACCCTGCCCCACAAACTTGGGAGATGATATAACTGATGTAACTAGGTCATTGCATTTACAGACTGGATGAGAGACTGAGTGGGACAGAGATTAGAGTGAGGGACAGGGAGCCCAGAAGAGGGGGTCATGAGGCCTCCAGCTCTCCTAATGTGTTCGTCCCCAGCTGATACAGCAGTGCTCTCATCCTGATGATGTCTGTGACCCTGATACTCAGTGGAGATGCTGCTATACAAGGGAAGCACCATGTTTCGTTCATTTATGCCTTCGTTTATTTCCATCCTCCACTTGATAAATATTTACTAAAGTCTGCTAGATACTAATCAAAAGAAGACAAAACTAAATTTTCAGGAAAAAAATCATATATATATATATATATATGTAGCTCAATGGTAGAATGTTTGTATACAAGTTTTGGGTTGGGTCCCAGCATCACAAAAACAAAATGAAGAATCAAAAGCCCTAATGTAATAATTATCTATCTCCAGCCCAGCATGCCAGAGCACACCTGCAATCCTAGGGCCCAGGAAGCCGGGGCTGGAAATCGAGAGCTTGAGGCCAGTTTGGGCTCCATATTGACTTAGAAACCTTATCACAAGGAAATAGGACAAAACCAGAAACAATAGGACTTAAAACATTTGGCCAGCTTGGAGTTGCAGCTCTTGGGGAGGAACCTTGCACTGAATGTAGTTTATTCCTTATCCTGTCCCAGCACCTGTGGGAATCACAGCAAGGGACATATTAGAAGCCTGAGTTGAAGAAAATCCAAGGCTGGTGTGGGTTAGGTGCACATCATCCTAACTGAGAAGGAATTCTCATAGCTTCCTGAGATGACCCCTCAGTCATTTCTATTCCCTTCCTTCTCCATCACCTGACTGCTCCTAAGAGTTTTTATTGAAGTATTTTCTATAATTTTTAATCCTAGGAATGTTTGACTGTTTACCTCCCACAGCCACACATTTTTATTCTTACTCCTGACAGAGTTTTTAGCTAGTTTGTTTCAGGACTGATGATAGAACTCAGGGTATGTAGATACCAGAAAAACATTCTTGTCATTGAACAACATTTCTACCCATTTGAATTTCTGAGATAGAGTCTCACTATGTGTCCAAGGCTGGGTTCGAACTTACTGGGTTGTTTTGGCTGGCCTCAAATGTACAATGTCATGTCGTATGGTGTCTCCAGCATTGTGGTTTTAAATGTATACCAGTACACCACTCTCTTTATGATGTTCTTCATCAATTCTTGAAATTGAAGAAAGTATTATCTACAAAAATCCATGGGCAGTTATTCTCAATATTGATTTTCCCTTAAAATTTCCTCTGTCTCCCTTTTCTTTCTCTGGATGGTTTTCTTCCTTTCCTTTCTCTCTTCAAAGTGTTTCTTTCTTAATTCTTTTTTTATCCATTTAAAATGAGTGCATCTCTTTCTAGAAGTCAAGTACCCTCATTTTTTATCATGAGTAATTTCAAACCATTGTAAAAGTAATGTAATCCCTATGTATCTGTTATCAAGTTTAACAGTGATCAATTTCCTCGTCATGGTCACTTCTCCCAGACGTTTCTGGCTCCTGGCTTCTCTCTGTGCCCCTTGTTTCTGTCGCCACAGTCTTCGTCATTGCATGCTAGTCGCTGTTGCTGGCATCTGACAGCTCAACCGTACATTCATAGCTAACAGTTTTTCACTTCTGAATTTAACTTTTATTATTGCCTTGTGCATAACTTTGTGATCAGAGCTGAGTGCTTGCCCATCCCTTAAAATCTCCTCCTGTTGGTTCTATAATCCTGAAATGTTTCTATTTGAACAATGACTTGCTAAACTTATGAACATTTCCATAAATGAGTTGACTTTGAGATGCCCCGTCTCTACATTAGGATTCTAATCAGCGCTCTAATGAACGGGTACAGAAATGAGCCTGTTTGCAAATTGCCAGCTTAGACTTGTCCTTGTTTAAGTAAAAGCTTTACCTAAAAGCAGGGCTTAAAATACTGAAGATGATAATGCCTCCTCCATCCTTGAACATTTCTTGTTCTTTAAGAGAGCTTAGGGAAACATCTCCGCTTTGTTGACAGGTTGGGTTTAAAACAATGGAGCTTATAACAGCTTATAGCATCATACAAAACTGGCTTGTTCTCAATATAGTGCTTTAAAATCACTTTCTCAGGTTTTAAAAATATTCTGAATTAGAAGGAAAACTGAGCCGTGATTACTCCATCTCATATGCATTGGCTTTGGTCCTGCCTGCTTAATTGGGCTCAGTCAATTTCAGTTTCCTGTGACGTTTCCATCCTACAGCTGTCAACCCAAAGAAAGAATTAATATCAATAATCCAGTGATCGGATTTAATCTGTAAGATTAGTCATCAACTAAGCTGCAGAAATGCTGGCTGAGAAGAAAACCCTTGTCCATTTTATGTTCTCACGCGATAGCATAAGGTGTCTATTCATGCAGATGTGTAAAATCACACATTCACCTGTATTTTATTGCACGCTTTGTGTTTCAGCAAACAATGTAAGCCATTGTGCTAAAAAGAGGCTCCCTTCTCCCCAATGGCGTCTTGTCGACTCCTATTTCATTTCTCACATATCCAAAGCTACCTTAGCTGCTACTGATTTTGGTCCTTTGAGGTTTCCATTTTTGTACATTTGTTTTAACAAGCATTGATTGATATGCTGTTTTCTCAATTACTAAGGCATTGCTCTCTTTACTGTAGAGATAAAGACAGACAGGGAAAGAGCTGGAAACCAAAACCTCCAAGCCTGGGCTTTTACAGTGTTTCTTTTTCTGCTGACTCAGACCCTATATGCACTGTGTGCTCATGGTTTAGCAGATGAGGAGGAAGAAACCGAGAGCATCTTCATCCTTGGGCTGGTGCTGTTTAAGGTAAGGAAGACAGTTTGGCAAGATGCCAGGTAGATCAAGGTTTCTGAAAAGATACTCTTTAGAAAATTTGTTGAGCTGGCTATGGACAAAATGATCTGTTTGTCAGACATGTCTCAGAAAATTGCACAAAGTCCACTCTTTAAGGGCCATAATACAAATTAGAATTTTAGGGATTCTGAGAAATTCTGAAATTATAAAAAGCTCAGTATGACTTTGTTTAACTCAATAGATAACATAACACAAAAGCCTTGGGTACAAGGAATAAGGAACATTTTACTTAAGTGAATATCCATTCTCATTGTCTTTGATTAACAAAATGCACTTTATTATCTTAAGTGATTTAGGATACAGAATAATGCTCAGATATTACCTCTCACCTCTCATAACTCAAAGCTCAAGAAAGCCCACTTAAAGAAGGTAGAAATCCATTCATTACCCCAGTCATTGACTTGTTCTTTCAATAACCATTTATTCCATTTCAGCTTTGGCCTGGGTCAAGTGTAGACACTGATGTAATGACAGAAAACCAAGTCAGAAGGCCCAAGCATAGATACCCAGAGAAGCAATGGGTGTTCTGAATCCTAAAGGGTAGTGAGGTGTGAAGACATTCAGTAAATGGAAATGGAATGGAGCTGGTAGAAAAAAAGCATTCTAACAAAAGCAACTGCTTATGCAGAATGGTGGAAGAGGAAGAACATGGCAAACTCAGAGGACAGGTGACTCCAACTACCATTTGTCACCATGGATTGTTTACCTGTCTCTGTTATGAGTGTGTGATATTGCCATTAGGCTCCCACATTAGCACAGAGCTCTTGTCCTTGAGATCCCATTGGCTCTTGCCAAATGAATGACAAATAACCTGACATTCCCACAATCTACTGTGCTTGAGGCCAGACAAAGTAGTAGGTGGATGAGGGATGAAACAGAAGGCCTTTGGTAATGGCAGGACACTTACTGGTGGACAATGATGAACCATTGTAGGGCAGTAGGCAGGGGACAGATTTGAAGTTGAAGACTGTGAGAAGAAGGTGGAACTTTGAGTCTGGGGGTGGGCAGGAAGCTGCTGCAGAGGATGTGACAGCTGACTGAGGTGTTGCTATCTGGAGAGGAGAGGAGGATGAAGGAGAGATGAGCGCTGTGGTAACATGCAGTACGGTGTGGTGGTATATTCACTAAAAAATAGCCTGACATATCAGAGAGACAAGGAACAAACCACAGCCAACTCTCACCCAGCGACTCCTCAGGCCAACGGTCCTATCTAACTCCGTGAGTCCTCAGACTGACTAGGCTCTCAGGCAGAAGGGCAAATTTCTGCCTTCTCCTGCCTATAGTTTTTTTTTTCTGCCTAGATATTTTACTTCCTTGTCCAACATTCTTAGAGCTAGGATTAAAGGTGGGTGCCAACCTGACTCCTCTGTTTGGCCTTGAACTCACAGAGATCTAGAGAAACTCTGTCTCCCAAGCGCTGGGATGAAAGTTGTGAGTCACCACTCCCTGACCATCATGGCTTGGCTCTCTCCTCTGGTATTTTAGGTTATTTTTATTAAATAAACAATAACCACCATAGTACAGAAGGGCAGTAGTGGGTAAGAAGGTTGCACATTGGAAGGATGCCTATGTTTCTTATTCAGAAAGTTGAAAAGACCTTCATTACAGAAGACTTCAAGTATGTACAAAGCAGAGAGACTAGTTATAACATGCCCTCATATAGTTCCTCAATTATCACACACACACACACACACACACACACACACACACACACACACACACACACACTTGGTTTTATCAGTCCTTGAGTCCTGTATGGACTGCTTCAATGCAGATAGCAAATCTCCTATTGTTTCTTCAAAGATCCTGAAGTAGGTATTTGTAAGAGAAAACAAATTTTAAAATACAGACCTGCAACATTCTCAAGATACCTAAGAGTTAACTTAAATTCCTTGGTACCACCCCCAAATAGTCATTCTACATTTTATAGTCTCAAGACAGCCTTCTGGGGTTGATTTGTTCAGATTAGAGTAGGAACAAATTTCATACACTGCCTTGATTATTATGATCCTGGCTCTAATGATTGTACCTCAGTGGTATCATCTATCATGATCTGCTAGCAAACTCGTTGTTAGATTCTATGTAGGCTTCTTCCTAGAAGAGGGAATCTCTAATGAGATAGAGCTTACTGGAGAACATCAGACAGCCAATGCTGACGGTAAATGACACCGTTGTGGGTAAGAGATTGGGAAGTGCTGTTAATTTTGTACAGAATGGTTCTTTGGGGGTGTGTTTGAGTCCCCTGTGGTGCACTGCTGTTACCATCTTTAGGTAAATGCTTTTGGGAAAAATGTAATGAAGAGCATCCAAGCACTTTTGTAAGCTACCTGGGTCTATGTCTTTATTGGATTTGTGACAGACTTCTGCCTTCCAACAGGAGTATTTGCTCATCATCTGTAGGGGCCTGAAGGAGATCTGTGCCTTAGAGACACTAAGGTTGGAACATATCCTTCTAAATTAGGTGTTGGAAACAATCTCCAGTGCAATAAGAGATGATTAGCTCATGAAGCTTTTTCCTCATGACTGGATTGATGAAGAAGACTTGTTATCACTAGAGGAACCTAGCCCATGGTAAGTTCAGCCCTTTTTTGCTTTATGTTACACAATGCATCCAGAAGGCCCTACATTGATAATGCTCCTCCATCACGGACCTCCAGGCTTCTAGAACCATGATGTTAATAGTGATATCCTACTGTTCATAAATTATTTAGTCTGGTAGAGTAGCAACAGCAAATAAAGTAACATGAGACCTCTGGAGGGTTACATAGTTGAGTAGAGTGAGAGTTACATGAGCGAGGGCAACGTAGGTGATGAATTTGTCACCGTGTAAAACCCCAGTTTTCCCACTGTCATTTGCCCTAAGAGCATAGACAATGTAACTGTGCTTTCTTCTTAGAATATTCTTCCCTCAGAGACTAACTGAAATCAACACAGTGTGCACCTGGTCCTGATGTTTGTACCCAGTTCGCAGCTGTTTCATCTGTGAGAGGGAATTGAGCAACTCAGCTACTGTATATTTGTTATTTCCATGACCCCAAAATCCTTGACTCATTTGGAAGAACCTTATTTTCGTTTAACCAATACTTGTATAAAATCTTGCTTTTCTTCTAGACCCCCTTTTAAATGGTATCTAAAATAGTTCACTTTAGCAACAATTTTAGCACACTTTCCATACTCATCTCCATTTTACAAATGAACTGAGGCATAGAGATGTCAATTAACGTACTTGGGAAAGGTTGATAGGTTGTAGAGTGCTTTAACCTACCTGCCTGAGGAGTGTTCTTGAAGACACCATAGTCACTAGAATAATGACAGCAGTGGAGCTTAGGATCTGTCACAGAGTTAAGGGTGCTCATTTGACATATGACCATGGTTGAGTTCAGGTTTTCTTGCCTTGTTATGGTAAGATAAGAACATGCTATTGACTTCTTGAAAACCCAGTTTCCTTCTGTGTAAACAGGGATTACAACGCCAATCTCACAAAGTTGTTGAAAGGATGTGGTGGAATCTTTAACAAAAGCACCTGGCGGAGTTCCTGGGGTGCAATAAATCCTTTAGAATGGTGGTTGCTATGACCATAGCATTATTCTAAAGACAGCTGATGACATGGCACATGGCAGACAGTGCCAGGCACCTGCCTCATTTCTTGGCTCAATTGGATGAGTGCAGTTGGCTTGTCAGCAGAATAATTTACAGTACTGATCTTCACTATTCTTTTATTCTTTTTAGCATAGTAGAGAAAAGAGTCTGATTAATAGTGTGAACTCACATGTACCAAGTTAAAGAAATGCTTTCACACATAGTGCCCCATGGAAAGAACCAACCAACTCTTTCTACCTCTACCCTGTTGTTATTACTTTGATGGTAGAGGCATTTACACTACAGAAATCAACATAGGGTATAAACCAGGCCTTTTCTTTACCTCTCCAGAGAGGTAGCTGTCATTAACCACTGAGCAGCACAGCACCATTGTCACTATTTACTGGATAGGTGCCATGATGGGGTAGTGTTAATGGTCAATTGGACAGAATCTGGGATTACCCTGGATATAGACCTTTAGGCATACCTGTGGGCATTATCTCATTTGCTAATTAATTGAGATGGGAAGACCTGCCCAGTATGTGTGGCGCCATTCCCTAGGCAGAGTGATTCTGGACTGTATACAATGGAGGTGGGCTGAACACTAGCACTCATTTGTCTCTTGTTCTCTGCTTCCTTACTGTGGATGCCATGTAACCAGAGCCTAAAGCTGCTGCCACCGTGACATCTAAAAGTCACTGAAACCTCCATTAAGGTCTGAAATAAACCCTTTCTTGTCCTGCTTTTGTTACTATTGCTATGATAAAATACCTTGACAAAAGCAGCCAAGGAGAAAGGGCTATTTTAATTCACAATTCCAGGTTTTAGCTCATAACTGCAAGAAAGTCACAATAGCAGGAGTGCAGGAACTTGAGACCGCTGGTTACATTGTCACATCACATCTGTAGTCAACAACAGCAAAACAATGCATGCTTATCTACTTGCTTGTAAGTGTGCAGCTCCATTTCTCCATTCTCTTTTTAAAAGCTTTTACTTTTTATTATTTTATGAGTCCACGTGTCTTATGTTCATGCATATGTGTGAAATACGTATACATGCAGTGCTTGAGGGACCCAGAAGATGGACTAGAATCCACTGAAACTGGAGTTCCCAGACAGGTGTGAACTACTGTGTTGCAGCCCAAAAAATAATCACAGAGAAATGGATTGATGCGTTAATATTTATTTAAAGCAATTTACAACAATTAATGGAGGGAATGTTGAAATGATCCATTCCTCCAGAGGGAATGGAGAGTTCTTCCAGGCAGTGGAAAAGCAGAGAGTGCTAAGGTCATGAACTTGATCTTTCAGTTATTCCCGGCTATGCCCCAAGGCTATAGCCTTGAAGGTCATAGGTAAATTTCAAAGTTGTGCTGGCCCAGAGGCCACACCCTTAGGTCAGAGAGATGCTTGAATCTCACTACATGGTGTGGTTGCTGGAATGGAACCTTATAATGGGATTATGTTATGTTGCTCCTGTTTCCTGTCATTGTAAATATTTGTCCCACCTATGGGTTTAATAAAAGCTGATTGGCTGAAGGCAGACAAGAAGTGTCAGCAGGGCAAGCAGACTTGGAAAACTCTGGGTACAGAAAGAACAGACACAGATGCCAGACACAGATGCCACAGGGATGCAACAAAGACATAACGAGGAGATGGCTGCAGATGCAATGGAAAGAAGCTGAAATGCTGCTCTCTGAGAAAAGATATTGAGTCACACGGCTGAAAAAGATATGTTGAATTCAGATGAAGGAGTTAGCAAATCATATGTCTGGGCCCTAGGCTGATCAGCAGAAAATTAATGAAAGCATCTGTGTGTCTCTGTGTGACTGTGAGTGTTTCTGCCATACTGCCAGACTGCTGGTCAGACCTCTGGTCCTGGCCCAGAAAGTCCAGGCCAGAAACAATGCAATAGAACCTTGGTATTCTGTATGAGTAAACAAGTGCTTTAAGCTTCTGAGACACCTCTCAAGCTCCTATTTTTCTACTCTTGTACGGTTTAGGACCCCCTGAATAGGAAAATGTGCCACCCATAGTTGGCTGAAATTTTTGTACTGATTAATTTAAGACAATTCCATAGACACACCCACAGGCCTGCCCAATATAGATAGCTCCTCACTGAAACTCTCTTCTCAAATGGCTCTGGGTTGTGTCAAGTTGACAATTCAAACCAAGCATCACATACCTTAGGGTGCCTTTTCCTATTGCAGGAACAGGAAAGAAACCAAGATGAATAGGTGGCTTTGTATATCTTGATCACACAAGGTGGCTGCCATTATTATCTCTATTTTTCAAGGGGAAATGGGAACACAAAGGAACAGAGTACATTGCTGCAAATGGAAGAGTCAGATTGAAACTCAGGATTTCTGTCTCTACAACTGAACTCTTCATAGCTGCAAGTTCTGACTGATGCTATGATATAGCTGAGTATTTGGAGAAATAAGAAGCTGATACACAGGGCCTCCAGGAAGAAGGAAATTAACAGACACATTACTTCTTATAGGCATGCAGTCAAAAACCGTTTTTTAGTTCTTACTATATAATATACTGTCAGGAAGAGATTAAAGATGACAGAATGAGTTGTTGATATATAAAACTTGCACACACGCACACACACATCCCCCACCCTGCTCCCAACCCCTTCCTCCAACTAGTCTATGAACTTCTCAGAAACATAGATGATGTCTTGCTAGTAGCATGAGAACTAGCACATAATAGTTGTCAAATAAAGGGGTGAAGGAAAGCTGCCTCGTGGGAAGCATGCTGGTTTGCATGTGGTGTTCTTCCTTTAGCAAGGAAGAGGCTGTTATGCCTTGTAGTCACAATGGGCTCCTGTTCTGCAGGCCTGCTCTTTCTTGGCATGGTGCTTTTTGAGGACTTTGGCTCCTGAGCTGAAAGGTCAAACCCCAGCTCTTGTCTCCAGACTAGGAGTGAGAATCAGAGGCAAGATCAACCCATGAGTAACCATTTGGGTCAGTCCTTGTTTCCTAGTGGAAACAGAGCCAAGCTGCATCATAAGGTAGAAAGCTATGTGGTTGAGAGAGAGCAATGACCAGGCTCAATATTATGGCAGTAAGGGTCACTGTTGAGTTTGGGACATGTTGAAGAACGAAAGAGATGCTATGATAATTAGACAGTGGGAATAAACCTGAATGGTTGCAGGCAAATTGCAATGAATGGTCATCCAATTTAAGGGTCAAGCAGGGAATTATTTAAAATTAAAGATAGTGAGTGCCTCACTTGATGGTAAGTGCTCTAGAGTCTAGATCAGTGCTTCTCAACCTGTTGGTCTTGACCCTCAGGTGTCACCTATCAGATATCCTGTATATTATATTTTTATATTACATGAGTAATTCATAACACTAGCAAAAATTACACTTTTGAAGCAGCAATGAAACACTTTTATGGTTGGGGTCATCCCAATGAAAAACTGTATTAAAGGGTTGCAGCATTAGGAGGATTGAGAACCTTTAGTCTAGGGAGACTAGTTCTAAGCCTACTCTGTCTCTTTCTGAGTAGAACTTTTCATTCTTTATCTAAGGCATTGAAGTAGATAAGAGCCCCCCTCTTACCCCCAGCAGGATGTTTCTTTCAAATACTCCTCACACGAGAACATTTTGGAAGATTTCCCAGCACCTTACTGTTTTAGCACTGCCTAGCATCAGGATGAAAGCTCCTTCAGCTTTTGTGTCCTTATAATTTCTTTTTCTTATTTTATCCCTGGGATGAATCAGATATTCACAGATGACTCAATATAGAAGCTGAGGAAAAGATTCACAATCAGCCTTCTCATTTATGACCAGGACACCAAAGTCCCAATGAGGCTGTATCCTGGATATCTAGGCTCATGTAGCCAGCCATACCTGCAGGATCCCAAAACAGAAAATTAAACAACAATAATAAAATACCCATAATTTTCAGTGCACTGTAATTATAAAAAAACAAGCAAACAATGTATTTTCCATTTGTAGCTACATGATACACACATATGTGCAAGTCTTTGTCTAGTTATGATTTTTCCTTCCATTTCAAGTGCTCTTTTGAATCTGCCAACACGTTCCTTTATTTCTCATTTTGCCACTTGTTCTAGCCTCTCTATTACATCCTCTGAGTCCGACACTGTAGCTGAAGGACACAATTCCTATGACCTATCTGCTACAGTGTGTACCACTGAAGCAGAATGCAGTCAAAAAAAGACATTTGTTTTTTAGGTGAACAGTAGGAGTGTGGGTCATAGATGCTAAGTAAGGCCCAGATTTCTGACTGGTCTATGAGGAGCCAGGGGAGGTACTAGAAACCTGCAGCTAACAGCTCTTAGAAAGACAGCAACGTGAGGACCTTAGATCAGAGGTCTAGTGATATGGAAGATTTCTTGAAAAGGCCAACCCCCCTAGGCCTGCATGCATACAGTTATTCTTAAGCTTGTACCCAATGTTGCCTCCAGATTCCCCACATCTCCACTTATAAATGTTCATAAACATTTTTTAGAATTAATCAATTGCTCCTCATTGGAATACTTAATTTGTTAAAAGAAAAATGTGGATCTTATTAAATGCAGTAGTCAGTAAGTTCTAGAGGTTGCCTGATGTCTCTAAAATATACTTAATGTGCCACGTAAAAGTACAGTTCAAGAAGAGTCATATAGGAATGCCAAAAAGGCAACCATGTCCAGAGCCCATTGTTTTCCAAAGCTTTTAAAATTCCTTTTCATAAATAATTTCTTAATAGAAAACTACCTTCTTTTGTCTTACTGATGGCCACTTGCAGCAGAAGCATGCCCTGGCCCTTGGAGTAGAGAGCTGTGTTTTCTTATGCAAATAGCCAGTACCTCCACCAACCAATTGCAGCCATCTCGTTTGCATAATGACTGGCCTTCTTAAAGATGGGCAGTTAAACCAAATAGTTTTTGAATTTCTTTTGTGGAATGGCTGCCTCTGTACTTAACGTTAAAAACTGAAGGGAGATGAGAAAAGACAGTGACTAAGCAGTCTCTTTAAATCCTGCCTCTGTAATTATCTGTGGAATTAAGCTGCAGAAGCACATTAACTCATCAGACATGGAATTATGAGAATTCTTATTAATGGCAGCTCCAGACTCAACACATAGTACTCACAGGAGTCATTATTGTTAGGAAAGGGTGCTATTAATTTTTTTTGAGAAAATAAATTCTTAGCCATTGCTTGCTTTAGACATACAGTAAGAGACAAAGCAAGGCCAAGCTTTTATTTTTAAGGAAGAAAAAAAGAAATTTAGAAATGTAATTCTGCTCTAACTTCTATGGGAATTTCTATGCCAGTCATTTTTATAGAAAGGGATTATATGTCACCTATGCAAAATGTAACACAAAACAAACCAAAAAGGCTATGAATGTCCTAAGTACAGAAAATAATATATAATTTATGATACTTTAAATCTCATTAAAAACACTGACTTTTGTAGCTTCCTAGCAACCAATCCTCAGGAGTATCTCTGTAAAGAGGTTGGCTCTCCCCAAGCTCCTGGTCCAAAGCTGTAATAAATGAAGCCCATATGGTGAGTACATGACAGTTCCCTGTGTGCAGACCATTTGCCCGGGTGTTCTCAAAAGCCTCACATGATAGCTTATAATTTGCTAATCCAATAGAATAAACATGAAAGCACTTTGTTAAGCTAATGTTCAGGGTCTAAATTAAACCAGTCATGGCCAGAGAGTTAGAGGATATCTTGAAGATCCCTAATTAAAGCCCTGACTCTGGAGAAGCAAAGAAACTGGTCCTGGGGCAGATACTTGAATCTGTCTTTCACCTCACATTCCTAATAATCCTGAGGCGTCCACAGAAAGATTGTTTTCTGTACCTGCTTGTCAGATGAACACATAAGGTTCAGGAAAAGAAGTCAAAATGCAGGGTCTGGACTGAGTAGGGTGTCCCTGAAGAACCTCCTCTGTGTCTTGTGCTGATCCCTGATAGAGTTCCCATCACTCAAGCACACTGTCAACTAAGACAATCAGGGAGTGGGGCATCAGTAACAGAAGGTTGCCTGCAGTATATAAAGCTCTGGGCTCCATCCCTAGTGCCACATCATCATCAACAACAAAAATGACAGAAAAGACCATGCCAGTGAGTTTTTATAATAAAGTAAGGAAATAAACTGTTAAAGTAAAGATACTTTGGGGTATCTTCTGATTTTTTTTAAATAGTAAAATAATCTCTGTCAATGAAGCCAACTGAAACCACTTTCTTTGTATGTCTTTACTGGAAGTAAGCATTGATAATCTGGGTTAAATTTAGAAGACTTTGGGAAATGTAGCAGTTGATGGAAAACTTGGTGTATGTCCCATTTATTTTTTTAACAAGTAGGAAAAAAGTGAGGTGCTTTCATTCAGCATAAACAAAGCAAGATGGTGCCACAGCAGTTGAGAGCAGGCGCCGGTGACTTACAGGTCATTGAATAGGAGGAATGGCACATAAGCAACATCAGCTTAGATTTTAGAGGAAAAATCGAACCTTAAATGGGGTTTTGCTTCAGTTTCTGAAGGAATTTATAACACGGCTGTTTGTAATAAGATTGTAGGTCAGAGCTGCAGAATGAAGTAGAAATCCAATCAGGGAGAGACAAACATAGGAATGAAACCAAACATTAGTACTTATGAGCTGTGGATATCTTACCACCATCTTTGGAAAGAGGCAAGAGGTGGTTGCCCTGTCCCTCTAGTATTGTGAGTAGCAGTGTTATTCCTTGTCTGTGAACAAGGGTCTCTGAGACTTCATCTGAAAGCATTGGGAAACTCAGCTATGGACTTAATGTGTATCCAAATGGAACATCTATGCTTTCTTTAGTCCAGAGGCACTGCTACTGAAAAAAGACTGTGAGATAAGGTTCCAGAGCATTCTGGGCGAATTGTCAATTGCTAATAAGGTCTCTGGTTACCAAGATGCTAACTAGACTTAGATAAGTAGTGTGGGCTGTGTGGTCTGGGCCAAGCCATGTCCCCTCTCCAGCCTTCAACTTTTCTGTCTCAAAAGTGAAAGCATCAGAGTGAGTCAGGGTGTCATTTCTTGGTATACTTCCCTCTTCCATCATGTGGGAACATTTCCACCCCTTTTCTATCTAGATTGTGTAGGGCTGACCCCTCTTCTTCCATTCCTTAGAGGGCAGGTCCATGATCAAGGAAGAATAGTGAAATATTTGTTTTTACTATCAGAGATTCAGAGTTGGGCCCAAAAATCAAACTAAGTCTAAAAGAGCCAAGAGAAGCCTAAACTACATCAGTTCAGTACCCAGATTCAGACTTGATTGGGCTTTCAACACTTAAAAGGATGTAGGTATGTTCAGCTTGCAGCCTGGGGTCACATGCATCAAAAGACAGCTGGAATGCTCTCTAATGCAATGCTGTAAACTCTTATCAGTGGAGGATTTTCTTTTTTAGATTTATTTTTTGTATCTTCATTGCATAGGCTTACACACACACACACACACACACACACACACACACACACACACACACTCTCTCTCTCTCTCTCTCTCTCTCTCTCTCTCTCTCTCTCTCTTAGATACCTTATGGAAGCCGGTGATCAGGCTATGTGTATAAACCTCTGCATCAATCATAGTGGTCACAAGAAGGTGAAGGTGACATTGTAATTGGCCAGATCTAACTCTTGCTCAGCATTGTAGTTGAAGATGGTTTTGTGGAGAAATACTGAAGTCACTCAGAATCTTTGAACAGAAATAATTTAAAGCAAATAATTGGTTGCACAGCTTGGAGTGATGACGTCACTCTGAACTTAACAGAAGCGTGATGTAGCTATTGTCCCTCACTGAAGGGTCACAGGTTTCTCTGGTAGGACCAGAGGCCAAAGTAAATCTTGTGTTGGAGGAACTGAAGCCACAGGGATGATTTGCTTTGGAGACATGGCCCAAGGCAGGAGGAAGGAGAATACTCCTTTCACCTCGGCTCCACACTCGGTCTCCTGCTGCTGTCTCTCCTTGACTTAATCCACCTAGAAATCTAGTGGACACTGGGACCCAGGAATTACAATAAGATCAACTTTCTAGAAAAGTAGAATATAATAAGGGAAAAGAAAGGGATGGCAGAAAATAAGAAAAGACTGGAGAGTCCTATAGTAAGAGAAGCAGGGTGCAGAGAATTCAGGAACATTGACACCCTTACCTTTATCATTGACGTTTGTCTATACACAGATATGGGACAGGGATACACTCAATGTCCATGTGCTTCTGTGGACATAGGGAGACCCTATGTCAGATTCAGAACTCTGAGGATAATAATGTGGATCTCTGATAGTTTTCATTAATTCTGTTGCTAAGAACACAATACCTCAGGCTAAATTAAAAAGAAAACATGTTGAGTTAGCTCATAGCTTTCTTTCTAGCAAAGTTCAAGTCATCCTAGGAAAGTATGAGTGTGTGTGTGTGTGTGTGTGTGTGTGTGTGTGTGTGTGCAGCATGTGTATTTTTTCTTTTTATAAAACAGCCAAAGTTCAAAGTTCATTCTGTCCTAATGACATGATCCCAAATCATAGGGTTTTCATCTATAAATACTATATTCAGATAAAGTTCCTATCTTTTTAATTCTTCACAGTGGGGTTAACTTTCAACATGTGAAGGCTTGGGTGACATAAAGCCATGTCCCAGCACAGTGCCACAGAGAGAAAGCCAACCCAGAGGAGAGTAGACCTGGGAGGGGAGCAGGTGGTGCAGTCTGGGGCTGGGACCTCAGAGGGCACCTGCTCAGGCTGGACTTGTACTTCCCCAAGTCTCCTACTCTCCTCTTGGTCCCTTGTTGCCCTGACACTAATGCTTTGGTTATTGTTCTACAGTTTTCCATGTGAAGAAGAGGTGACTCTATTTCTTCACAGCAATGACTTTAGTAGACACTGTCACACGGGAACTGGGGGTGTTGGCTCATGCCCTGATGGGAGATCACCCAGAAATGGTTGTCTTCAGTGTTTGTGGTTATGATGGGAGCTACAGAAAGAGAACAATCCTCAGGCTTAGATGTTTCTCTGTCTTTCAGCCAGGGGAGCTGTGGATGTGTTTCAGTTTAACTGGATCTTTATTTCAATATCCTGTTTGAGGTGGGGTTTTTTTCCTCCTAAATTGCTGAGTTTCTGTGTGAGCACTTCCTGGGGTCATGGACAAACATCAACTCACCCAGACAAAGCTCCAACAACAGGTCAAAGATATGATTCCACTCAGTCAGCTTTGGCCAGGCCTTCTCCATCCATGAAGAACTTAATGTATGTGGTCTCTTGCAGGTGACCCAAAATTGCTGGATCTAGGAGGTTAACATTCTAAAATACTGGTGCAATGAACTAATTTTTAAAAATGTTTAATTAATAGGTTATGTGCTAAATTAATAAAATGAGTCTTACTTTAGCATCCTGTGGAGCCAATCTCAAGACAAAAATAAATTAGTGTTAGGGCATCCAACATGCTGTCTGTGAAGTACCTCATGAAAATGTTCCATAGAGACAGGACAATGATCTCCAACAGGCAGGATTTAATCTTGTCCTAACAGACACTGGGAAAACTATGAATTGTGCTAATTACTGCTGTGCTTGGATGGAAGTCCCGCTGGACTGGGTTTAAGTGAAGAAGGAATTTAACATGAAAGACACTTGAGTGTCTCTCACAACTCACAGGCACATCAGATCTGAGCCTAAGAAGCTGGAGAACAGAGCCCCAACATGGTGCAATGCTGCTGCTGCTTTGCTTCTGAGCATGGCTTCACCCCTTCTACTCACAGCAGGAACACCTCCTTATAGAAGATAGTTTTTATTTATTTATTTTTTTTTTATTTTCTTGGGCTGGTCTCATTTTGAACCTAAAACTAAAAGTTCCAGAAAAGAGCTCTGGTTGGCCAGCACATTTACGTCTTCTGAACTAATCAGCTGCATCTGGGGCAGGATGTAAGTCCCAAACATGGCTTCTTCCATGATGAACTTGGTTTTTGAAGGTCAGATAATCAGGAATCGAGGCAGATGAAATAGTTCTACTACTAAGATGACAGCTTGCTTCCTTATACCCTCATCCCCAGACTTTCCGTATTTGTGGTGGAATAGATTAGCCCCATTAGAGTCTAAAGCAAAATCCAATATTTTTTCATCGCTTTGCAGGTTTTCAGAGTGTGGTCTGCCTTGTTTCTCAGCTCAGAGTGAAACGAGCCTAAATTGAAGGTACAAGGCATGCTCTTGGCTTAAACTAGAGGTTTCTTTCTGAGGCTGATCATCTGGTAGGTTTAGTTTTTGAGGATGCAGGATGGAAAGTCATGCCTTTCTGTTAAGTATTCACGGCTGCTGAATTCTTAGTTACATGACCCTCTTCTTCAAAATTATCAACGGAAAATAGAGAATGCCTCCCATTTTGAACTTTCCTATTGTTTCCAAGTCTCTTGCTAAAAATCCTCCACCCTGACACTTTTAATAGGCCACTTATTTAGGTCAGGTCCACTGAGGTTTTTAGACACAAGTTAAGGACACTCATTTAGGATGCTCGCCATTGATAAACTCTGAGGCCACCCACCCTACTGGTTGGCATGTTTAATCCATAGGTTTTCCTAACACTCCATTCAATAATTCACTAAAATGACATATAGAACTCAGTATTACACATATGATTAAGTTTTATTACAAAAGATATACTGAATATCCAGTAGGAAGTACTAGAGTCAAGGATATATCTTCTCACAGGCACATCTGTGTATTCAGCTTCCAGAAAGATCCATCCTGGTAGTATGCCCAGAGTTTTTGGTGAGTTATGTGCCAATCACAATTGGTTACATCAGTGTCCAGTTCATTCCTGTTCCTTGGAGATCTTAAGTCCCTCACTGTTTCAAAACTCTGAACTTTGAAACCTATACTTGGCCTGTCTGGTGACCCACCACATCTTAAAGTGATCTTGAGGGCCTACCAGTCACCTCATTACATGACAGAGACATTTCTTATGAGAAGAAATGAAAAAGGTTTTAGAAGTCTCAGCAAGGAACCCAAGTGAAGTGTTTTCTTATATCCCAGGGCTATTGTAGGCTCCTTCCTGTCCACCTCTTCTGCCTTAGCATCTTTGCCTCTTGAAGTCTTTCAAAGCCCATCCCAGGTGCCATCTCTTTCAGTCTTTCCCAATCTCCTCTTCTGAATCTGCTGTGTCTCACCTTCAGGCCACCACCAGGATTTGTACGGCAATTACCTCTATTACACAATTTCCATCCTTGCTACAACTTTTTCTTCTGTGAATGTCTTTTAAATTACATGAAAATATCTACTTCATTGATTTAAATATAGTAAGTACTCTAAGTATGCTCACATAATGAAGTTAAATGTAATTATATGAGATGGAAATTGGAACACATCCTGCATGGAACTGAGGCTGCAAGCATAATGAATAGCCAATAATCTGGGATTCAACCTGATTTGGGTCACATACACACCCTTTTCTGATAATGCACTCTTTAGC
>PVIH01010385.1:0-28121 GCA_004025045.1 Sigmodon hispidus
AGCCACTCTAACAGGTGTTAGGTGGTATCTCAAAGTTGTTTTGATTTGCATTTCTCTGATGGCTAAGGATGAAGAGCACTTTTTCAGGTGCCTTTCAGCCATTCGTAGTTCCTCTGCTGAGAATTCCCTTTTTAGATCTGAACCCCATTTTTTGATAGGGTTATTCAAGGTTTTGGGCTCTAAATTCTTGAGCTCTTTAACTCATTCCAGTCTTACATTTATCTTTGTAAATTGTGTGTAAAAGACTAAAGTCTTTCCTACACAAGTAATAGCTATAAATTGGATTCAATAAGCTAGTTCTTGATAGTTTAGGATGATGAACACCACTTACTAAACATAATATGGGATTGACATGACTGACACTATGTGGTGTATTCTAATTTAGAATATTGAACTATTATCTATGTCTTCTGTGACCATTATAATAACTAATTATTGTCTACTTCATCCAAGACCTGATGAGTGCCCAGAGAAAGCTTTTTCCACAAATTGTGATATAAAGAAGAACATAAAATTCAAAGAAAGATAAAAAACTAACTCAGAGAGACATGAATGATACTTCAATACAGAGTATAGTATCACAATGGTACTAATCTATGAATATTTTTGAACTTATCATAATTCTGGGGCACATTGAATCCTTGTAGAGAAGTCAGGGATAATGTGTATGAACTTATTGATTCTCTACTTAAACCATGTGTGTCCTGGATATTGAACACAGACCTTTATCATTGGGCTCTGTGTTGAGCACCATTATAGTATCAATTCACATTAAAGTTTTTGACATTGCATTCACTGACATTTTCAATAGGTCTGTGTTTTTCATGTTGAGGTATGGCACCTTAAAATCATTTGATTTATGGAGGGATATTTGACTTAAAGTTATGTGAGAGATGATGGATTACACCATTCAAAATTTTTGTATTGAAGATTGTGGTAGAAAGAATGAGAATGACCACATGTACTCAGGTATCTTAAAATATTGTTCCCACACTTTGGCACTATTGAGAGCATTATGAGTAGATGCAGTCTGCTCTGAAAAAAAATGTCACTACAGTTATGCTTTGATAATTTATGACTTAGAACCACATTCAGTTTATTCTCTCTGCTTTGTGTTTACAGTTAAATGTGTTATCTCTTAAATTTTGGTTTTGTGATCTACTTCTAAGTCTCCGCATCATGGAGAGCACTTATTCCTCTAGAACCCTAAGGCAAAATAAACTACTTATTCCTGATGTAGCCTTAGTCATGATGTTTTGTCACAGTAACAGAAAAACAACGAATATGGAAGCAATTTACTTTCTACTTTAAGGTAAGGAGTATAACAGATGATAACCATATATATGTATATATATATATAAAACTAATAAAATTATATATATAAAATGTGTTGTATATCATAATTTTGATGAATCATTCCATTTTCACCATATATTCTGATTTACATGGTATATAATTCTCTGCTAAAATGATTCTGGAACTAAGAAGGAAATGACAAACATAAGATGTGAACATTTTTTTTTGTATCATAAGAGAAATAAATATTTTAATATAATTGAAATGTCTTAAGTTCTATAAGAAAAATACTTACATAAAATAAAGTATACCATTAAACATATTTATATATTCAATATTCACTAAAGGTGCACAGAAACCAAATCTCAAACAAACTTGCTTAGTATTTTGTTACTGAAATCTATTTTTCTAATTTTTAAATCATTTCAAAGGCAACTTTTACCAACAAGTTACTAAAAACGCTCGTATTTTTAAACCTGTGAAAATACATTTAAAGTTTGAATGTAGTGTGAAATTTGTCCTATGCTGGAAATTGTCTGCAACTGTACTGAACAAAAGAAAATGAGTTATCAAATGAATAATGTTAATTTAATGCAAATAAATTAAACTGTTTAGAGTGGGATGGCAATCTGTTTTTAAAATGTGTAGTTAAAAAGTTCAAAATCTCTAATTTCAAAAATATTAAATCACAATTTAGCAAATATGGTACATACATAATATCTGCTAAGTGTCAAATAAGTTTTTTTCTAATTAGAGATTAATGATTCCAAGCCTCCACACCATGGTAGAATATTATTCCTATACTAGTTTCCTTTAGTTCCCTAGTCACAATGATTCACTATAGTGACATAAAAGTAACTAATACAGAGGCAATTTACTTTCTATTTTAAGGTTAATGAAAGCAACAGATGGTAGCTATAAATAAGATTTATTAAAAACCTAGCACAACTCCAGAAATAAAAGAATAGTAGTATGTCAGTCTTTTGATTCTTTGCAGTGATTTTTTTCATCTACAGCAATAACATTTTTTAAATTTTTTTTACGTATGCCATGAATACAAGTCTGCTTTTGATATAACTGTACACAACCCGACATATTACTTGCTGAATAGAATGTAAAGCAACATTTGGGATGTTGCTGATACACAAAGAGAAAAACAAACAAAATATATAAAGAATCACATGATGTGTGAAATAAGTGTACTGAGATAAGAACAAATACCTAGAAGATATAATCAATGTAATTGGTTGATACAGAGAAGTCATAAAGTCTTAGTTTATTATTAGCAACAAGCAGCAAAAGCTCTTGATAGTCTATCTAATCAAAAAAGTTGTCTCCTTAAACAAGTAAAAACCCCTAAATGAGAGAATTCAACAATGTTTCATAATTTGGTGAACAGAAGATACTGATAAGAAAACAAAATTTTCTCTACCATGCTATTGCAGAATTTATGACAATGTTTATAAGTAGATAGACACAGAGTAAGGGGAAGATTCTATACTTTGACAATGGCAGATTGTCAAAAGATAGGAAACTTTTGAAACAATTAAGCCTTAACAGCAAAAAATAAGATATACAAATTATTTCATACCTTGACTTTTAAGACATGAGTTAAATTTCCTGTTCTTAAGAAAAAGCTCTTTGTCTCTATTAGCTTCTATTTAATAAAATGTGACTGAAATGACACTACCTGACATCTGAAACCAACTGTGGAAAGGCAATACATTTTCCCTTTAGTGTTCTCTAGAGTTTTTAAGATACTTGCATGGAATCTTGAGCCATGTGAGGCCATATGAAGGTGTTTTCAATTGCTAAAATCACGTTGAAGCAAGAATGAACTACCAGTCATGTATGAATAAAATGCTCACAAGTGGCTAATGTCCTCATTTACTATCAAACTGAATGAAACAAAGAGTAAAAACTCCTAGTGGAGTATAGTCAATACTTAGTAAATAATAATAAACATTTTTTTACTTTGTTGTTACTGATCCGAGGGCCAAGAAATGCTGTCTAATAGTATATTTAGTAAAATTTATATTAAATAATTGGGCATTTTCAAAAGTAGTAGTCTAGTGAAGTAAGAATAAAGACATTCCTGCTATGCCCATATACTCCAGGGATTGAAATAATTCTTGAATGTTCATTACAAAGTTAAATTCAATTCATGTAGTATAGTATGTGATCACAAGAAATAGTGATATGTTTTATATGATACCTCTTAATTATGTAGTAATGTAGCTTTTAGATATTCAAATGAATTATAATCTAAAAAGTAAGGTTTTCCTTGTATCCATGGCCACCTGAAGAAAATTGTGACTTGAGCATCTGCCATAAACATCATAACTTTGAGACATGTATAGACTTGTAAAAGACATATATGAAAATCTTATATAGAATTTAGCACTAAATGATTTCTAATTACATAATAAGTTTTTAACTCATATTGTCTCAGATAATACAAAGATGCTTATAAAGACATATCCATTAAGGGGAAAAGACAGTATATATTTAAAATGTGACAAATTTGTTCATAGATAGTCTTACATAAAAAAAATGGTATTATAGACCATTACTCATCTATAAAGTTCAATGGTTGTTAAAAACAATTGATTGCTTAATTTTTCTCTAACCTCTATTATAAGATTCAAAGTATTTTGTAAAAAAAAGTGTCCATGTATTTTCGTATCATTGCAATAACATATACAAATTAATATTATTTTAATAAGGTTGTGCTATATTTGTGCATATAGGCATGTCAAAAAATCAGCATAATATAATTGTGATCTAGGTATCAGATCTCTTATGAAAATCTAAGAATTTACTTTAAAAGCCTACAAAAGTGTGCATAAAACATATTTTTGAAATTACATTTCTGAAAGATTTTTATTACAAATACTAAACAGAGAAAAGCAATAAGATTATTTCTTCTAATGCTTGTCTAGAATGTATCTATTAACATTAGTCCTAGATAATAGGTTATATCAGTAGTAATTTTGGCATAAGTTCAACATGACTTATAAATATAGAAGAGGAAATATTTTGAAATATATTTTTTTGTTGTTACTGTGGTAAACTATTTTGACAAAAGCAACCTGAGGGAGAAAGAGTTTATCTAGACTTGTAGTTCAAAGTTTCTTCATATTAATAGAGGCAAAACATCTGATGTTTGAGGCACCTGGTCATTTTGCATATTCAGTAAGGATGAAGAGAATAGTGAATGTTTTTGTTCAATTTACTCTTTTGATTTTATACATTTTATGATCACAACTCAGGGAATAAGTCGTAAGATGTGCCTTTCTCCATATTCAATTTAAACTAATCAACACAATTTCTCTCAAGTATGCCTGCAATCTACATAATTCCTCAAAGATTTGCCTAGCAAAAAATACCCTAACATACTCATTCAGGAGACTGAGTATGTTGAGAACAGTTTGGCTTCCTTCATTGGAATATTGTGAATAAACAACAAATCAAAAATATAACACAAACTCAAGCTTTGGTTTCATGGTTTCAACCACATAGGGATTATCATTACTTCCATTTTCATGTGCCTTATGAAGCTCACACATCACTTTCCTACAAAGAAAAAAGGAAAGAAAAACATAATCTAGTGTAAGTATTTATGTGTGTAGCAAGTCTCAATTCTCAGTACAAATTATTTCTTTGGCATTTTATTTACCAAGAGCATATTCTTATATGCTTCAGTGAAATGTTTTTGAACCTCTAATTATACTCAGTCAAGTGAATAGAGTCAAATAATAAAATCATTTTTTATTCTGAGGCAATATGATGAAGATTATATTTGGCATTGTTACTTGTATATTTGCATTTTCTTTGAAGTCAGAGATAGAATGTATAGTAATACAGGGCAGATTTTTCTCATCTTATAAAGTTCATAGTCTACTTGACAAAGCAAATGTATACAAATAAAGATCAGAATGTAAGATGCTTCAAAACCATGTTTTTTTCACCATTTGAAAAGATAACTTCTGGGTAGAAACTACAAAAGTTAATTACAAGGAGCTACATCTGAACACTGTAAGCTTGCCCTTCCAAAATTGTACTCACAAAAACACAGATAAAAGATTTGAAGTTGGTATACTGCCACTAAACGAAAAAAAAAATAGTAAAGCTAGCAAGATTCAAGCTTTCATTATAAGAATGAATGGAACATATTTCAATATAAAGGAGATGGAAAAAGTTCCTTTCATGCTAGATTAGAATTGGACACATCAATATAAATTTATTTTAGCATTATATGATATAGATGGATATGTATGCACAGAAATAATTTTTAGTACTTTTTTCTATCTTCCTTTTATTGAAAGCACATCTTCTATTATATAATATATTCTTATTTTAATTTCTCATCCCCCAACTTTTCCAAGATTCTTCTTCCTTCTACCAAATCCACATTCAAACTTTCTCTCTTTAGAAAACACCCTGAAATTTAAATAATAATATTAAATTAAGGTAAAACAAACAAAGAAATAGGACAAAACAAATGAAATAAAAGAAAAAGTACAAGACACACATAGAAATGCAGTGATACACACATTCTCACACACAGGAGTCTCATGAAAACACACATATCCAGAAAATAATATATATGTAAAGAAATTTTAAGGGTGGAAAAGCAAAAATCACACACTGAAAAAATGATCCCATCTCTGACAATAAGTGTGTGGTCACAAACCTGAGACTACATAAGCCAAGAACATAGGGTAAGACCAAATATTAATACTATTGTTCTAAAATGGCTTCTTTATGTTGTTATAATCAAAGTTATGTGTCTTATTCAACCATCATCAGAAAACCTTTCTCCTGCAGCAGATGGAAACAAATACAGAGAGAGGCACTCACAATAATACAGTATACAGAACCTTGGAATACTTAGTATTTTATAGGATGTCTCTATTTTCCTGTCAGTTCTCAAGGAGTCCTATAAAACTGGAGGTTGGAAGAATGACAATCAGCATGGAAGAAGGACACTTAGGAAACAAAGCATTCTAAACAAAACAATGTGGATATTAAATCACAGACAGTGGCATCATTAAACAGGGCCTCCAAAATTCTGTGCCAGATGGAATCCCAGTGCTAGGAGGAAAAAGAGACATAAATCCTGTTCCTAGTCCAGAAAGTATCTCTAATAGATAGCTACTCACAAATGAAATGTTAGTTTTCTCTAACATAGTCTCTCTGGGGACACAAGCTACTCTTAAGGATAGGCTACGTGACTGTAGATAACAAACAAAAAAATGAATCCAATAGTATTTTTTTAGATTTTTAAAAATTTTATGTGTATGAGTGGAGTATATATGTGCCCAGTAGTTCAAAAGGTCAAAAGAGCATGTCAGATCTCCTGGATCTGACATTATAGATGATTTTGAGTGGGAATGGGCTTGCTGGAACCAAACTCATGCAAGAACAAGTTTTCCAAACTTTCAGTAGGTTTTTAAATAATTTAGAAGACATAAATTTCTTCTCTCTTAATTGCAATAGATTATAATAAAAAATACTCAGTATTGACAAATTTGACAATTATTTTCTTAAGTAATATGAGTTCTTCTTCAAGGAGTGGCCAAGGAAGAATATATATCAAGTGAGTCTGGCAAAGATAACTTAATGAATACAATATTTGACAAACACAAGGATAAAAGCTTATCAGAGGAACAAATAAGCTAATCTAAGAATATTCCTGTTGTTGCTTGAATACAATTTGCTACATCATGAACAACTACTGCCAACCACATCATAATGGTGGGATGTTCCCTAAAATTATGAACTAAATAAATTCTTCCTTCTGCAGATTTTTCTCAGATATTTTGTCACAATGAAAAAAAAAGGCATGTAATACAATGTTCATCCATCAAAGCAAGACAAAATTGTAACATACACACATACACACTCAAATGAGTGAAACATTGAGTCATTAATATATCTATGTAAATATAAATGAATGTTCAAATAGCTATACAAAAGGGTAATATTAGAACAGAGCTGATATGGAGAAACAATTTAGCTAGATCTTAGTCCTCAAGTAATTGGAATTTATCATTCCACTCTCTGAATGCAGACTATGATAATTTTCTTCCAAAAAATGTAAAAAAAAAAATTAAAACACAACAGGCAGAAAGCAAATGGAGTAGGATAACTTTGCCAATATCAGAAGGGCACATGCATATCACTATTTCACTCTTTCTGACAAAACCTCCTGTGGTGATATGTTATATATTTAATTAAACCAGTCTGGAATATCAGAGAAGAGATCCACCCAGAGTCAAGCCAGGCAGAGGTAGCACATACCATTAGTCCCATCACTTGGGAGACACAAGGTATGTAGGGCAGGCATAGGAAGACAGATGAGGCATTAGAAGTGACCAGGGTCAAGGCTGAGGGAGCTGGAAGGTAGCTGGGTGAGATTTGACTGTGATGTTTTTCTCTTTGTTATTACAACCTTTCCTCAATATATGGCTATGAGTTTCTTTTAATATTACCAGAATTAATGCAACAATCTCCACTTTTCCTGAAGGCAATTCTATTCATAAAGCCAAAGGTAATATTTTATTTAGGGCTGGTGGTAACAGTCTGTCTACTTTTTTCCTAGTACAGAAATGCATCCACAAAGTTGCCAGAGTAGCTAGTCACCAAATCATTCTAGTCTTTTATCTCTGTGAGCACAATCCAGCCAACTCCCAACATACCCTCCCTGCCAAGTCCTGACACAGCTGCAAATAGTCAGACGTGAGTTGGCACCTCTATATCCAAAATGTTTCAGTTGTTAGGTTGGAGGATTCTAAACAAAAAGATCACTGTCTACCCCACCCTTCTTCCAGCTAGATGCTGGCACTGGCAGAAGTCTGTGAACTAGACAAAAAGATGTCCACCAGAATTCAATGCTTACAGAAGCCCGCCTAAAACACTGGACAAAGAGGAAACATAGTTTTAGATTCCTACATGACCAATGGACGTGGGACACATTTCGTGGACCCTCAAACCAAGCCATTACTCTAATGCCTTATCAAGTGTGTCACTGCCTCCCACTACTCTCTTTAAAGAAAACCTCTTAACCCAGCTAAGCTGCAAACTTTATGGACCTCCTACTGTGACACTGAACTGTCCTTCACTGACTAATCCCTATGTCATTTACTTTTTAATTCAGAACAATTGAATTTATTGCAACAGCAGCAGGAAAGGCATTCACATAACATATTGAAAACTTCTAACAATTGATTATCTAGAAGTAAATAAAGCTCAGATTTGTAGAGTTGATCCATTTTGCAATTTGAATAATTATATGATGTTAAATTTAAATCTGCTAGTGTGATAGCTCTGGATAAAGTATCAGTAAAGAATATGTATGATACCCTAAAGTGCCCCTGTACATCAATGTACTGATGTCACTCTATGTAGTTTTTTTATGGTTTTCATTTTATCTCATTGTTCAAACCCAAAAACTGTTTTTCTTAATTTATAAGGAAGAATCTCAGAGAGAGAGTCTTAAAGATCTGAACTCTCAGTCAAATACCACTGTTGTCTCTTTCTCCCCTATTCCCACCCCTCACGTCCCTGCATTCCACCTTCCATCCACTCCTCATAGGGGTAAGGTCTCTCTTGGGTAGTCAACACATGTCAGGCAGGATACGAAGTTGGGGCAAGACCAAACCCCTTCGCACTAAATAAATGCTGAGTAAAGCATCCATCCATAGGAAATGAGCTCTAAAACCCAGTTCATATATCTAGGATGAGTCCTGTTCCCATTGCCTGGAAAGTCACAACCAGATTAAGCCATACAACTAACACCCACATTCAGAGGGTCTAGTCTCATGCAGGCTGCCTGCCAGTACAAAGTCTGTGAGCTCCCACTACCAGAAGGTGGGGCAGTTGTCTCTGAGTTTTTTTTCCCATCATGATCTTGACCCCCCCCCCATGCTCCTATAATCCCTCCTCCTTCTCTTCAAATGAATTTCAAAGCTCAGCCAAGTGCTTGGCTTTGGGTCCCAGAATCTGCTTCCATTAGTCACTGGATGTAGTTTCTATGATGACAATTAGGATCATCATCAATTTGACTACAGAAGAAGGCTAGTTCAAGCAACCTCTCCAGGAGAATATGCATCTTTAGTTTAATGAGCTGATTAAAACCTCCATTCTTGAAGTCCTGATTATGTCCAACATGCTAGTACTGGAGAGGTCCTCCTGGAGTTGAACTCTCCTCCTCTAGAAGTAGCATTGTGTGTAGTGGGGAAGGGGCAACATAATCACTAAGTAGATACACTGTGGTCTCATGAATTAAGAAAATGAAACAAGTGAGCATGAAAGAATAGTGTGAGTCTACATTAAAAGAAAAAAGTTTCCAGCCCTTCTGAACAAAGATTTTCTTTTAGAAAATTCTTAAATACTGGGTCCTTGGGGAGATTGATTCTTAATTTTCTGAGAAACCGCCATATTGCATTCCAAAGTGGCTGAACAAGCTTGCCCAGGGAGGGGATAGGGAGTTGTGGAGAAGAAAAAATGACCTGATGTGGTGGGAGGGGGAAAGGGATCTTGAATAAGGATATACAGGGATGAAAAAAAAATTCAGAGGGAAAGCTGAACACAAAGTAAATATATGTGTAGCAATCTTATTTGCATTATCACCCTTGATAAGTCATGCTTATGATTTTTATCTTCTTTATAGTTATTGTTAACTTCTCAGCACTTTAAATTCATTTTACAGTTTTTCTTGATAAATACAAAATAAATAAAGAAAAAAAAGAAAATTCTTAAATAATGGCATAAACAGTTATTATTATATACCCTAGAATATGAAGAAGATGTATTGTTCTTTGCATTTTTTTGCATCACAGATAATAGAAATAAGTAACTCCATGATCGAGCATGCACAGATCAATTAATGTGCTGTATACATCTACAGAGAGCTGGCTAGAAGTGTGTCTTCCATTCAGTTTGTACTAAGAAAGACTTTTGGGTATTTAAGTAAATTGGAAAAGGAAAGGCATGCTTTTTCTCTTTCTTGTGCTATTTTGCTCCTTTCTTTTAACATCAGCAACCTCCTATTTTATATTCACATTGAGATTTTCTGTAGCAACAGGTGTCACTTTGTTAAGTGTGACTAATTAGGCTTCTGGTAAAAAAAAAAAACTTAGAGATAAAAGTAATTATTGAACAAGGTAAAAAAAAAGATCTTTATTTGATGTCACATTAGAAACTTTCTTTGTTCTAAAGGAGTTTGATATTTCTTTGTACAAAATGTAAAACATAAACAAGAAATAATTGCAAATAAAAATCATTACATTCTATTCAGCAAATAAAACATAACTGATTATTTTTTAGTGCTTCAGATTTATATTCTATATTTCTTAGCTATTAGTGAATTAGTCATTTTGTTTATATAATTTACTGAGTTAAACCTATAAATTCTAAAATCTGATGCATGATTGTATCTTATTTTGGGGGTTGTGGTGATATGTTACATATTTAATAAAACCTAAAATATCAAGAGACCAACCCACTGTCATATCTATGCAGAGGTAGCTCTGTGAGTTCCAGGGATAAAAGAACAGTGGTAACTCACATAGCTCCAGGAGTTCTGAATCTCTGTGAGTACAAGGCCAAACAGCTGTGATTTTATAGCAGACACCTTTAATTCCAGGGAAAGCTGGAAGTGGTGACCTACGCCTTTAATCCTATAACTAGAGACAGAGATCTTCCTGTGTTTCTATGAGTTAAAGGCTGTGTACCAAATAGAGTAGCTCATGCCTTTAATCTTAATCAGAATGGGATACAGCTAGACAAGAAGGGTATTTAAAGCAGGCTTAGGAAAACAGTAACAATTAGAAGAGGCCAGGAGCCTAGCTGAGTAAGCTAGAAGAGAGCTGGGTGAGATTTGACTGTGGTGTTTCCTGTCTCTGATATTTCAACCTCTTCCAGATATCTGGCTCCGAGTCTCTTTCAACACAGTCAGAATTTGAGCATCAGAGGGTGGCATTTGTTTAAAAGGATTTTAGATGTTCTCCAACTAGGGTCTTTGATTCTTTTATTTTCTCATCTTTAAACACAGAAACATAGAAAAAAAAGGACTTTATTTTCCAAAAGAATAAAATAAAATAGAGTGACAAGAAAAAAGAGAAATATGTAACAATGCCATAGTGTAGAATGAATAGTGTTGAGATAAAATGAACAGCAGAAGATTATATTAAATATAATTTTCAGATCCCAAGCTGTTCAGTGGTTGTGGTTTGCAGCCTGGGTGCTCTTTACTTTTTTTTTTTAATTCCACTAATGAGTGAGTATATCCCCTGCTTATCTTTCTGGGTTTGTGATGCCTCACTCAGGTTTCTCTAACTCCATCCAGTTGCTTGTGAATTTTAGAATATCATTTTTTCCTTACTGCTGAGTAGTACTTCATTATGTAGATGTACCATAGTTTGCTAATCTATTCTTCAGTTGAGGAAAATTTAGGTTGTTTCCAGGTTCTTGCTATTATGAATAATGCTGCTATGAGCATAGTTGAGGTAACGCTTTTGGATTGCGATTTTAACAAATTCAATAAGCAGGGTCAGATTTATGCTCTTCTAAAACATATTTCATATCAGTTCTGTTTCTAGATACATGTTCAATTCCTCTTGCATATCTTTTAGTCATCAAAAATAAACTGTAACAAAACAGTTATTTTTTTGCATCATTTTACATTAGCGTAATAACTCAACTTTTCAAAATCTGGAATCAAATGATATCCTGTTCTCAGGCTGGCCACTCTAGTATATTCATAGACTTTTGAGAGAAAAATAATCTCCAAGTCAGTCCAGGCAGATTGCTACGTCCTCAACTGTCTATTATTGACTCTTAATGTTCAGACCAATGCTGTTGCACTTATTATTATTTAACTTCTGTAACAATAAAGTGCTTACATTTTATATGTTTTTTTTTCTTTTATTATTATTATTATTATGAACAAAGAAGTCACACTTTCTATCCTTGTATATCCTTATTCAAGGTCCCTTCCCCCTCCCGCCACATTAGGTCATTCTTTCTTCTAACACAACTCCTCATCCCCTCCCTGGGCAGGCAGCAGACAGTCCCATGATCTCACTAACCCAATATTGCTTGGTTCAGTCTCCACTCCTGGAAGATCCAGTTTTCTCCCCCGTCCCTCAAGAGTGAGTCAGGTGTTCCTCTAAGGCGAGTGGGATCCGAGGAGTCTATGTTTTACTGAATATATTTACATTTGTAATCATGGCATTCTTTGGCTCTTTGGTCATTTGATACCACAGTGGCTTTGTATGAGTTAACTTTGCTAAGAAAGGAAAGCCCTGACAACTTATTCTTTTATCATTTTCTACATCATTATTTACTCATCATATAAATATGTGATGTGATCATATAAGTCACTGTATAGGACAGAGGTAACTTCAGCTAATCTAACTTTGTCGTATGTGCCATGGAGTCACCTGACTGTAGGGGAGAGCTTTATAACTGGATGTGTTGCCAACTCCTATAGCCTACCAATTCTTGTTGCCGTTTTTTAAGTTTACTTTGTTTTGATTATCTTATTCCTGAGTAAATGCAAGGACAGATACTTTAAGAATATCTCAGAACCTCACAAAAATATCTCTGCCTTTTTACTGTGTGTTACAACTTCCAAGGCACAAGGAAGGCTTTGAAGTAGATAAGAATATCTCCCTAGACGTGGGAGGAGTAGAATGCTCAGGATATTCCTGGGTAAGCATAGAAGCAGTTTTTTTTTTTTGGTAGAAGTCATAAATAATTCATAAGAAATTTTCCATAAATCCAATATCTCCAGTCCAATAGCTCCAAATATTAAGAGTTCCCCAGCTATGCAATATGTGGAGATCAAAACCAAAAGTAAAATGGTATTCATCATGTGGCTCAGAATTGCTGGACCTGTGTCAAGGCACTGTGCTGACTTTATGACTTATGTCATTCTCATCAGATATAATTGTGTCAAGTAAATGTTTTGACAACTTATAAAATTCAAAAGGTTTTTCACCAAAATCATGAAGGCTCTAGAAACTGCTTTGGAGATGAATCTTTATGGCTGACCAAGCTGCCTACATGTCTTGTATATCATTTTTATTACTATGATAAAGCACCATGCCTCAGACATCTTACAGATTAAAAAGTTTATTTTGATATGGTTCCATAGGAATTAAATCTATTAAAATGGGGAAGCATAGCACCAAACTGTAGGCATGATAGCAAGAACACAATGCTGACAGATAATGTCTTAAGTTTGAAGCAAAAAGAACAAAGATGGAGTAGACATATTGTTTTGACATTTAAAACCCACCCCTAACGACACAATTACTTCAACAATGCCACACCGCCTAGTTCATCCCATACAGTACCACTAACCACAAACTACATGTACAAATGCTATAGACTATGTGGCATATCTCATTCAAACTACAATACTGTGCAAGGGCATTTTGTATGTGTAAGTTTTAAGAATTGTCACCCCTGCTGGATTGGAAATTTTGGTGATATAGTCATTTTTGAGACACTCATGCTCCTAGAAGAAATTATCACTTATATTCTAGTGAGTAATTGCAATCAAATTCACTAATTCACTAAAACCCTGTTATGTAGAATCATTTTTTGGTCTACTGTTGATGTCCTACCGGTGACAAATAGACATTTATTAAGGTCTCCCCAGGAAAAGTCACACAAAAATATATTTTAGTACATTATGTCAGAATGAAATATGATACAATAATACAATTGACTATATACTTTTACAATAGGCTTCAATATGATACTTCATGTTGTTCAAGTCAAAGCAATACTTTCTTTGCAACATACTATAGTGAATTTGGGATATATTACCAGATTTTACAGCAACATGAAATTGATTAAGTCTACAATTTTTAGTGTTTATCTCAGCACATTCATACTGTATGTATGTAGTATTCCACATTTCCTATGTCCTTATGTAACAGCAAAAAAAAAATAATTGAGTGAGGGGTGTGATAATATGAGATAAAGTCATCTGACAATAAGTTTGATCATCTAAGTTTAATCCATGGATCCCACTTTATGTAAGGAAAAAAAACAACTCCTGGATGTTGACCTATGACATCCATATGTACACCATAGCATAATGCCTCTCTTATATAAATAAATAGAAAAACAAATATAAAAAAAATCTAAAAAAGGGGAACAATCTAGTAAGTAAAGAACTAACTAAATAGCTTACTTTACCCTTAATAAATAGAAACTTGTTAACTTAGAATTCCTAGAGCAAATTGATGTATATCTCATATGACCTATAAGAATGGTTTCCGACATTGTTGATAATTTTACTCTTTTAAAATTTAATATCTTACATAAATATCATATATTTAGTCTCAGTAGATGTTTACTTGATAGATTTAGTCTACTATTACACTCAACATTTCAACTTATTACTATATTAATATTTCATTTTTGACTATTATTTATTAAAGAGAAGAATCAATGAAATCACCATTCTTACACTGAGAGAATTAGTGCTCAGTTACAGAACATAAAGTAGGCTGATAAGAATGAGAGGAGTTTCATATACTTGGCTCTTGATAGGGCTTCAAGGCTTTTGAACGTGCCATGAACTCTTTCTCAGTTCATAAATGTTGATTTGCAAGTTGTGGTGACTTATATTTTTACTGTGATTGAGTTGAGAGATGCATTTGTAATTTTGTAATATTATATTTTACTATGATTGAGCTGGGAGATGCATTTGTAATTTTGTAATATATTTTTACTGGATTGAGCTTTGTAATATTGTACAATACTAATATCAGGAATGTTGTGTTCAACAATTTAGTCCATTAATTATTTTAAAATTTTAATAGACTATTTGGAGATGGTGGAGTTTTGAAAGTAATAATCAAGTTGGTAGAAATAGGATTTTTGGAGCACATTGTATAAAGTTATACTTTGTTTTGGGATACTCCTGTCCATTTCTAGTTTTGAATTCTATGATATGAGCAACTATTTTACCACACCATTCTAATGTGATGTTCTGTCTCACCACAGACCAGAAACAATGTAGAAAATTTGAAAAATCTGAATCTATGAGTAAAAATAAATACATCTTTCTTTAAACTGATTTTCCCTGTCAGTCAGATCAACACTTTAATCACTCTCAATCTAATGGATATTAAAAAAATGTGGACTCCAAGATGCCGGTCCAAGGTGTTTCAGATCCCAAGCTGTTCAGTGTTTGTGCTTTGCAGATTGGACATGCTTTGCTTTTTGCTTTTTTTGTTTAGAGTCCACTAATGAGTGTATACATCCCCTGCTTATCTTTCTGAGTTTCTGATACCTTGCTCAGGAGGATATTCTCCAAATCCATCCATTTGCCTGCATTTTAAGGTATCATTTTTTTTCTTACTGCTGAGTAGCACTTGAATCCCACTCCCTCCATAGGAACACCTGACCCAGTCTTGATGTGGGGTGAGGAAAGCATATCTGCCTGGAGTGGATGCTGAACTAAGCCATATTGGGACCTTGGTACCTCCTGCCATTGCTTTGGAGGAGATAAAGAGATGTGGCGAAGAGAGAGTGACTGGAAGGTGAAGGGAGCTAGAACAAGGATATACACAGATAAAAAAAAGACTTTAGTCATAATAAAATATAAAGTAAAAATGAAAGAAAAATATGTGGACTCATTTGAATAGTACAGCATACACATTTTATGCTATTATACCAAGTTTAAAGGCTGCAATTATAAAACAGCACCTTTGCTCTCTAAACTCACAAACCTCAGTTACACCTTAGAAACCTAAACACATAAAAGAAATATATTTGATAGCTATTAAAATGGGGTTATAGAGATTAGATTATCACTTAAGAAAAGAAGGTTTTACGTTCTAGCAACAATATGACCAAAAAACCCTATCTTTAACTTACTCTAGAAGACTCAACAACCTCTTCTTGCCTCCTCAGGAAGTAGATATGCACATAGTGGATAGACATATGGCAGGCTCTCAAACACATAAAGATTGAATTGAATTCAAAGTAGTTAACTGTTGGATTTATTTTAAATGTTTTACTTTTTAACAAGACTTTTTCCTAACAAATTTTAAAAGTTTTGCAGAACATGAGTCAGCTTTTGTAAATACAAAACAGAATAATATCATAAGAGATAAACTTAAATCTAATGAACTCAAAATTTCCTCAGAGTTAATCTAATTTCTAAAAGTTAAGGAATAGTGGTTGATAAAATCTTCTGCCTTAATTGTTTACAACTAATGAGAACAACTTGAATTTGTGCCTCCTTAAAGTTAAGGTTTTTGCTTTCATTCAATTTGACAACAGTAATTTAGCTTAGTTCTTTTTATTCTTTGTGATTTGATATGTGGCTTTTGTGTCCTTTCTGCTTGCCTAATGAAAGGTTGCTGTGAGACAAACTATTTATTTTTTCTCCTAAACAACATGGTGATAAGCTAAACAGGTAAAGAGATTCTAGGTAGAAGTTTGGAGACTTAGGAAGTGAGGGAGTGTACGGGGGAGTGCAGTATTTAACAAGTTCAGAAACTGAATCCAATATGCCATTTGAAATGCATACTATTCAATTACCAGTCAATATTTACAATGATTTGTTAAATTGGAAGTACTCTAAAAATTCTAATGTAAAATAAATTATAATAGAGTTTAACACTGATCTTTTGTTTTCTTTCCAAATGGATTTTATATGTTTTAAGAGGAATGCAAATTCAACAGTAGTAAAATCTTGGCCATAGGACATATTCAAGTTGTATAATTATATTCAAGGTTGAGATTTTATGTTTTGGCTGACCATGAGGTAAAAGATACAACAGTTTCTCACTAGAGAATATCACAAACCTATCACACATGTGAAATGTTTCCCTTGCCATGAATACATACTTGCATTAATAAGAGCCTTTATTTTCTGTTTTCCAATGATTTCATTCATTGACTTGCTGCGAATTTTAAGTGTAACTACTTTTAAGAGATAGCAAGCCAATACCACATTTCATTTGCAAACTGAGTAATTCAGACCCTATATTCTATAATATAATCATATTCTTTATTAGAGGAACTTAAGTTCTCTAAGCCACTATCATCACTAATCACCCTGGCATCAGGCAACTGGGAAATGACTATACTTCATGAGCTTCTAATATTATTTAAGCTGGTCAATCCTATACTTGCTTATATTCTCACATCTGTTTTTTTCTCCCAAATACACAATAAATATTCTTATTTTATTTCCTCCCAAATCTTCTGCTTGCTAAATAACTCTGGTCCATCTTTTATTTACACCTGCACCCTATACTATACTTTCTCTTTCTAGAAAGTGGTAGTAAAACCATTACTTTAAGACAGTCTTTCTACCTAATTTAAAAATATATTTCCAATTCATTTTTTTAACTAAGAAGTTATCTAGATTTAATTACAAGCATAGGAGTGTTGGTTATCATACATATTACTACAACTATAGGTTAAATAACTTTGGAATCTTCCAAAGGAAATGGAGTAATATATAAAACTCCTCTGTCATATCCATGAAAAACTCATTAAAGTTATCTACCACCTGTTACTCTTATTATAGTCTTTCCATTCTTTCATCTGTGATGATTTATGAGTGATGGAAAAAGGAGATGACAATCACCTCTTCTGTCTACATGCACATGTAAACTTATATATGCCCTGACACACACATTACACTAAAAATAATGTTGACCATTTTTCTAAAATTCCATAAATAATTTGGAAACAAAAATTTAGTAGTATTTTGTTTACTATTTTAAAGTTATACTTTCATATTTATATACATTTTCTATGTTTGTAATAGCATAGAAAAGAATAGGTGACATCTTCAAAATGTGAAGCAAGACATTACTCCTTTCCCAGCAGAGAAAAAATGCTGATAATTTCAATGGCCCATTTACATGAAGACCAGTGATAATGTAATTACATGCTTAAGCTTAACATTACCCCTGAGACAATATAAGAGATCACAGGAACAATATTTGTTTTTGTTCTTGCCTGTAAAGCACAGGATTCATGGAAGTTACAAAATTAAATGAAAAGAAAAAAAGAGAAACTAAGCCAAATACCTGGTATTTTACACAGATTTCACAAAAATGTATGTGTATTTTTTGTGTTCAGTGTACTTCAAATCTTACATTTTTTTCTGTGCATGTATTTTTCTCTGTGTCTCTGTCTCTCTCTCTGTGTATGCTGCTAGTTGTTCATAATTAGTATCAGTTAGTGTATTCAGTTTATCAAACAGACAAAGCAAAAAAAATGTACAAAGTTTCATGATAAAATTATAAAAACTGACAGCGAAATTTAATTATTTTTTAGCATAAGGACTCACACTTTGATTTTCATGTGAAAGTATCCCTTACAATGATGCAGCTGTGAAGCTTAAAGACAATCCAAAGAATCTGTACCATGAAACACATTTATAGTTGAAGCACTACTGCTAATCTTCTGTTTGTATGGAGAATATCCATTACTGTCTTTGAGAAAAAAATTACTTATTTCATTGAAAGACACATTTATCATGGCATAACAGATATTTTCTTCTTGTGCGGATGCATAATAGAATAGACTGGCATATACTGCAAAGTCTGAAGTCATATTTTTTTCTAGGAAAGAAATATACAAAACAAATATGTCTCTTCTGGATTGCAGAACTATAAAATCTAACTGATCTATTATGACAGCACTTGTTATATATAAAAACTGAAAAATGTCCTCCCATGAGAATAAGCCACATATTAGTTTAGCACAAATTTTAATTGGTCTTAATAAAAAAATCAAGAATCAGATACTATGTATGCGCTGAAAGATCAGAGACAAAGTGGCAAGCAACAGTTACCTCTCATTTTTCCAACTCTTCAGTTGAAAAGAAAAGATCTTGTCTCTCCCACTTCTGAAACTGAATGCTTCTTCAGATTGAATGTCCCTGAGATCCTGATTCCACCTGCCTTATATTCCTGTCTTTACTCACCCACATCACTTCCTGTCTCAACCTTCCTAGTGTTTACATTAAAGACACGTGACTCTCAAGTACTAGGACTAAAGATGTAAGCCATCATCACCTGGCTCTGTTTCTTTTTTAGAATGGAATAATCTTTTTTTTTTGCTGTATACTTTTATTATTATTATTATTATTATTATTATTATTATTATTATGAACAAAGAAGTCACACTTTCCATCCTTGTATATCCTTATTCAAGGTCCCTTCCCCCTCCCGCCACATCAGGTCATTCTTTCTTCTCCACAACTCCCCATCCCCTCCCTGGGAAGGCAGCAGACAGTCCCATGGTCCCATTGACCCAATATTGCTTAGATCAGCCTCCACTCGTGGCAGATCCAATTTTCTCCCCCCAACCTCAAGACTGAGTCAGGTGTTCCTCTAGGGGGACTGGGATCCAAGGAGTCAGTCCAGGGTGTTTCTGATCCCAAGCTGTTCAGTGGTTGTGGTTTGCAGCTTGGGCATGCTTGGCTTTTTTCTTGTTTGCTTGTTTAGAGACAACTAATGAGTGATTACATTTCCTGCTTATCTTTCTGGGATTGTGATACCTTGCTCAGGAGGATATTCTCCAAGTCCATCCATTTGCCTGCAAATTTTAGGATATCATTTTTTCTTACTGCTGAGTAGTACTACATTGTGTAGATGAACCACAGTTTGTTAATCCATACTTCAGTTGAGGGACATCTAGGTTGTTTCCAGGTTCTTTCTACTACAAATAATGCAGCTATGAACATAGTTGAGCTAATGCCTTTGGAATATGACTGTGCATCTTTAGGGTATACACCCAGAAGTGGTATTGCTGGGTCCTTGTAGAGATTGGTTCTCAGTTTTCTGAGAAAGTACCATACTGCATTCCAAAGTGGCTGAACAAGCTTACACTCCCACCAACAATGGAGGAGTATTCCCCTTGCTCCGCATCTTCTCCAACATAGGCTGTCATCTGTGCCTTTTAGCTTAGCCAATCTAACAGGTGTTAGGTGGTATCTCAAAGTTGTTTTGAATTTCATTTCTCTGATGGCTAAAGATGATGATCATTTTTTCAGGTGCCTTTCAGCTATTCGTAAATCTTCTGCTGACAATTCCCTTTTTAGATCTGATCCCCATTTTTTGATTGGATTATTCAAGGTTTTGGGCTCTAGATTCTTGAGTTCTTTATATATCTTAGAGATCAGTCCTCTATCACTTGTAGGGTTGGTGAAAATCTTTTCCCATTCTGTAGGCTGTCGCTTTGTCCTATTGAGAGTGTCCTTGGCTTTACAAAAGCTTCTTAGCTTCAGGAGATACCACTTATTGATTGTTGGTCTTAGTGTCTGTGCCACTGGTGTTATATTTAGGAAGTGGTCGCCTGTGCCAATTCGTAGAAGTTTATTTCCCACTTTCTTTTCTATAAAGTTTAAAGTGGCTGGGTTTATGCTGAGGTCTTTGATCCACTGGGATTTGAGTCTTGTGCAGGGTGACAGGCTTGGATCTATTTGAATTTTTCTACACACTTCCATCCAGCTATGCAAACACCATTTGTTAAATATACCATCTTTTTTTTCCATTGAATGTTTTGGGCCTCTTTGTCAAAGGTCAGGTGTTCATAGGTTTTGGGGTTAATGTCTGGATCCTCAATTCTATTCCATTGATCCACAAGTCTGTTTCTATGCTAGTACCAGGCTGTTTTTATTACTGTAGCTCTATAGTATAACTTGATTAATCTTTTGTAATCAAGGATGACCTTTGACTCACAGAGATTTGTCAGCCTCTGCTTTCCTATCCCTAAAGGTATGTCCTACCACTTCCTAGCCTTTATAGCTAACTTTTTGATGGGCTCTTTCCTCTGATCTTCAGACAAGCTTTGTTTATTAGAGTATACAGAAAATATCACCATATTTTCCATTTTATCTAAAATAAAAGGTTATAAATAATACAAGAAAAACAATATACAATAATGATATCAACATGGAGATATCCATTTTCAGCCTATAGGTCTAGCATAGATACTAGATTTGTTTGCGAAACAGAATTTTCTAAAGAGCTGCCCTACCTTGTCTTAGTAAAGTTTAGCAGTCCTTTAATTTGTGTCTTGTTTGTCTATCTGGAGAGCATAATGTCAGAAGTGGAGACAAATCTTTTCTTGCCTCAGTGACTAACTTTGGCCAATAAGAAAGTTGACACCATTTGGAGTAACTTCAATGCCTTTCATCTTCTCTGAAGTATATTGTTGCTGCCAGGAAAAGATGTTTCTAATTGTTACAAAAATTACCCATGTTATTAAAACATCTTACATGCCATAATTTGTAGATTTCTAAAGAGTTTGAAGACAACTTGCCTATCTGAAAACATATCTGTTTGAGCTTGAAAACATGCCTAATATGACTTTTAAGTGTTATTGTAATGGCTAACTACTAACTTGTATTTTATATATCCTAATTAGTTGGTAATAAAAACTTTCAAATAATAGCAATTTG
Organism: Sigmodon hispidus; assembly: GCA_004025045.1. NCBI lineage: Eukaryota > Metazoa > Chordata > Mammalia > Rodentia > Cricetidae > Sigmodon > Sigmodon hispidus. Next base: position 21,764 of record PVIH01010385.1, read on the forward strand.
TATTACATTATTAAACAAATTGTTTGGGTATAATACCTTGAACAAGAGTAGAAATGTACATATTGTATGTTCTAACAAAGTTCATCTCAAATCTATGTCAATGTCTACAATTTGTATATAATATAGAAAAATTAAATTTAAAGTGAAATATTTAAAAGTAGTAATTTTTTAACAGTAGATTTAATAAACTACCTTTTGTCTTATTATATTATATTCCCTCCTTTTTTTTCAAAGTAGATTTGGTAATTTGCACTATTTCCCTGTCATTTCTGTTTCCATCTTTTTAAAAAAACAGGAATCCTGAATCATAACACTTTTATGTTGTTTTTTAACCATTAATAATACAATTTATAAAGAACCTCCCTACATAATGACAAATATTCATAACCCATTGAATGACCAAAAGCCACCCACTCTACCTCATAGGAATTTGGGCATCTTGTTCTAAAATTACTTGTGGTTTCTGGGGGAGAAGTCCTTTTTAGGTGATTGAGAAAGTAAAATTTGGGTTGTCAAGTCCTGGAAAAAAGTTATTGTAACATGTGTTTTTCATTCTCTGTGTAATGGTAAAGTGCTGAACTTGTCCTGTGTCCTGGCTAGAGTAGTCTGTGAGGCTGTTCCATCTCAGTCATGTAGTTTGTAGTCCAAAGCCCACTCTTTGGGGCCCCATCATCATTTAGGATACTTCAAAGGTCATATTTAGGTGTCATGATGGTGCACTGTAATAAATAGTGACTCAAGCCTGATATCATATATAAGAAACTAGAGAAAGCCTGTTTTCTAGAATTAGTTAGCACTCTATGTGATCATTACCATCATGACAAAAAAACTTAATATATATGTATATATCTTATAAATTTTGATATTAAAACTTATACCTTAAGAAAAAATTAGTCAAAATAAAATCAAAAGACGATGAGATTCATAACAATAGAATAGTTCCTTAATTTTGTTTTTTTTTCTGTCCCTTAGCAGGTGGCTCTTCTAATACCAAATAGAGATTTTGCATTTTCTTTTGGTTTTAGAAAAGAAGACAGTCATATTCCAACTCAAAAGCAAGTTTTGATTTTCAATTGAACTGGCACTACAAAAAGACAATTCGCATTATACATCTATAGGTCACAGCAGAAATAAACATTTAGAAAGATTTATAAAATTTTATCATGTTAGAGATATGATATGCTAATGGACAAATTTATTCTTACACTTAAGATAAATTTTCTAGATAATTGTCATTTGTCTTTAGATACTTATTCATTCTGTGGTCTTCAGATTCCTTAGCTGGATGCCTTTATTCCCCTGAAAAGCAAAAAGAAAAACCTACCCCAACCATAATTTTGGGGAGGTTCTTCCCCTTTGGCAACTTATATGTAATCAAATAAAAATCATTTGATAGTCATATCACCTCTTCAAATCAAAAGGTCTTTTTCAAAGGGAATCTTTATCAATTTTGGTGGTATCCATTGCCTTTTTTCTCCTGAGGGAAAAATGCAAAAACTTCTTTCACACCATAACATAAAATATCACCACATCTTTGTCTTTACTATGATGAAATTATTAAGATGTCTCATTTTACATGTTAGAGATTTTACCTGAGTGAGAACATTTTACCAATAATATCATGAATGCAAAGTTTTTGTTGAACATGTATTCTATGATAAATATTAAGAGTTTTACATGGATTAAGAGTCCAAACTTGACAACACTATTGCATATATCATAAATAGCATTTAAAGGATTAATTAAAATGAAGCTGTATGGCTCTTAATATTTTTTGTCAAGGGACTTCCACCACCTGAACCTGAGCCTTGAATGGTAACTCCACTTTTGTGTGGAAAACAGCCTGCCCAGAATAGGGCTAGCACAATAGCAACAGGGGAACAGCTATTGCGGTGGGCATGGGCACTCGGCTCAGAGGTAAGAGACTTCACTTCTTTGGCCAGAGAACACAGTCTGCACAGACCACAAGAGGCACAATAGCAGCAAGGAAGCAGAAGAGTTCTTTTTTTTTTCCTTCTTTATTTTGTATTTAACAAAAAAACAGTAACATGAATTTAAAATAAGGAAAAGTTAACAATAACTATAAAGAGGATAAGAATCATAAGCATGGCTTATCAAGGGTGGTAATGCAAATAAGATTGCTACACATATATTTAATATGTGTTCAGCTTTCCCTCTGAAATTTTTTTTTCCCATCCCTGAATATCTTCATTCAAGGTCCCTTCCCCCTGCCACCACATCTTGACAATTCTCTTCTCTGCAACTCCCCATCCCTTCCCTGGGCAGGGAGCAGACAGTCCTATGGTCGCACTGACCCAATAATGCTTGGATCAGTCTCCACTCCTGGCCAAATCCAGTTTTGTCCCCCCTCCCTCAAGAATGAGTCTGGCATTCCTATAGTTGGAGTGGGGTTCGAAGTGTCAGTCCAGGGTGTTTCTGATCCCAAGCTGTTCAGTGGTTGTGGTTTGCCGCTTGGGCATGTTTGCTTTTTTTTTTTTTTTTCTTGTTTATTTGTTTAGAGAACACTAGTGAGTGAGTACATCCCCTGCTTACCTCTCTGAGATTGTGATACCTCGCTCAGGAGGATATTCTCCAAATCCATCCATTTGCCTGTGAATTTTAGGATATCGTTTTTTTCTTACTGATGAGTAGTATTCCATTGTGTAGATGTACCACAGTTTGTTAATCCATTCTTCCGTTGAGGGACATCTAGGTTGTTTCCAGATTCTTGCTATTACAAATAATGCTGCTATGAACGTAGTTGAGCTAATACCTTTGGAGTGTGAATGTGCCTCTTTAGGGTATACACCCAGAAGTGGTATTACTGGGTCCTTGGGGAGATTGATTCTCAATTTTATGAGAAACCTCCATATTGCATTCCAAAGTGGCTGAACAAGCTTACACTCCCAACAACAATGGAGGAGTGTTCCCCTTGCTCCGCATCCTCTCCAACATAGGCTGTTACCTGTGCCTTTTATTTTAGCCAATCTAACAGGTGTTAGGTGGTATCTCAAAGTTGTTTTGATTTGCATTTCTCTGATGGCTAAAGATGAAGAGCACTTTTTCAGGTGTCTTTCAGCCATTCGTAGTTCCTCTGCTGAAAATTCCCTTTTTAAATCTGTACCCCATTTTTTGATAGGATTATTCAGGGTTTTGGGCTCTAAATTCTTGAGCTCTTTATATATCTTAGAGATCAGTCCTCTATCATTTGTAGGGTTGGTGAAAATCTTTTCCCATTTTGTAGGCTGGCATTTTGTCCTATTGACAGTGTCCTTGGCTTTGCAGAAGCTTCCCAGCTTCAGGAGATCCCACTTATTGATTGTTGGTCTTACTGCCTGTGCCACTGGTGTTATATTTAGGAAGTGGAGGCCTGTGCCAATTTGAAGAAGTGTATTTCCCACTTTCTTTTCTATCAAGTTCAAAGTGGCTGGGTTTAAGTTGAGGTCTTTGATCCACTTGGATTTGAGTTTTGTGCAGGGTGACAGGCTCGGATCTATTTGCATTTTTCTACACACTTCCATCCAGCTATGCCAACACCGTTTGCTTAATATACTATCTTTTTTCCATTGAATGTTTTGGGCCTCTTTGTCAAAGATCAGGTGTTCAGGGATGGTGATACCTCCTGAGGTTCTTTTGTTGAGTAAAATTGTTTTGGCAATCCTGGCTTTCCTGTTATTCCAAATGAAATTGAGTATTGTTCTTTCAAGGTCCAAAAAATATTGTGTTGGGATTTTGATAGGCAGTGCATTGAATCTGTAGATTGCCTTTGGTAGAATTGCCATTTTTACTATGTTGATCCTAAAAATCCAGGAACATGGGAGAGTTTTCCATTTTCTGATATCCTCTTCAATTTCTTTCTTCAATGATTTAAAATTTTTGTCAAATAGGTCTGTTACTTCTTTGGTTATAGTTACTCCAAGGTATTTAAAACTATTTGCAGATAATATGAAGGGTAATGTTTCCCTTATTTCTTTTTCAGCTCTTCTATCTTTAGTGTATAGAAGGGCTACTGATTTCTTTGAGTTTATCTTGTATCCTGCTACATTACTGAAGGTGTTTATCAGTTGTAGCAGTTCCTTGGAAGAATTTTGTGGGTCACTTATGTATATAATCATATCATCTGCAAATAGAGATAGCTTCACTTCTTTTCAAATTTGTATGCTCTTAATCTCTTTTTGTTCCCTTATTGCTTTAGCTAAAACTTCGAGAACTATATTGAATAGATAAGGGGAGAGAGGACATCCTTGTCCAGTTCCTGACTTTAGTGGGATTGCTTTGAATTCTTCTCCATTAAGTTTGATACTGGCTGTCGGCTTCTTGTAAATCGCCTTAATTATATTTAGGTATTCTCCCTGTATTCCTGATCTCTCCAGGGCTTTAATAATAAAGGAGGGATGGATTTTGTCAAAGGCATTTTTTTGTATCTAAGGATATGATCATGTGGTTTTATTCCTTTAATTTGTTTATATGATGGATAACATTTACAGTTTTTCGTATGTTAAACCAGCCTTGCATTTCTGGGATGAAGCCTACTAGGGCATGATGGATGATATCTTTTATGCTTTGTTGTATACGGTTTGCCAAAATTTTGTTGAGATTTTTCACAACAATATTCATGAGGGAAATTGGTCTGTAATTTTCCTTCTTTGTTGTGTCTTTGAGTGGCTTGGGTATTAGGGTGTTTGTGGCATCATAAAAGGAATTTGGCAATATTCCTTCAGTTCCTACTGTGTGAAATAGTTTGAGGAGTAACGGTAGTAATTATTCTTTGAATGTCTGGTAGAATTCGGCACTGAAACCATCTGGACCAGGGCTTTTATTTTTGGGGAGGTTTTTAATAACAGTTTCAATTTCCTTAAGGGTTGTACGCCGGTTTAGATAATTAATCTGATCTTCATTTAATTTTCGTAGATGGTACCTGTCCAGAAAGCTGTCCATTTCTTCTAGGTTTTCCATTTTTGTGAAATGCAGATTTTCAGAATATGACCTGATAATTCTCTGTATTTCCTGGGGGTCTGTTGTTATGTCCCCTTTTCATTTCTGATTTTGTTGATTTGGACACTCTCTGTTTTTTGATTAGTTTAGCTAAGGGCTTATCTATCTTGTTAACTTTCTCAGAGAACCAACTCTTAGATTCATTGATTCTTTGTATTGTTCTTTTTGCTTCAATTTTATTGATTTCAGCTCTAAGTTTGATTATTTCCTGCCGTCTACTCCTTCTAGGTGAGTTCGCTTCTAATTGTTCTAAGGCTTTCAGCTGAGCTGTTAGGTCTCTAGTGTGGGATTTCTCAAGGTTTTTCATATAGGCATCTAGCATTATGAATTTTCCTCTTAAGACTGCTTTCATTGTGTCCCACAAGTTTGGATACATTGTGGATTCATTTTCATTGAATTCTAGGAAGACAATGATTTCTTTCTTAATTTCTTCCTTGACTCAAAGATGGTTCAGCTGGTTGATGTTTAGTTTCCATGAGTTGGTATGCTTCCTTTGGGTGTTGATGTTGTTGAACTCTAACTTTAGGCCCTGGTGGTCTGATATGTTACAAGGTATTATTTCCATTTTTTTTTGTATCTGCTGATATTTGCTTTATGACCAATTATGTGGTCAATTTTGGAGAAAGTTCCATGAGGAGCTGAGAAATATGTATATTCCTTTGCCTTTGGGTGGAAGGATCTGTAGATATCTATGAAATCCATTTGCATCATAACCTCATTTAGACTCCTTATTTCTCTTTTGAGGCTCTGTTTGGTTGATCTATCCAGGGTTGAAAGTGGGGTATTGAAGTCTCCCACTATTAGGGTGTAAGAATTGATGTGGGATTCGAGCTTTAGCAGTGTTTCTTTTACATATGTAGGTGCCCCTATATTAGGAGCATAAATATTTAAGATTGAAATCTCCTCTTGACCAATTTTTCCTTTGATGAATAAGTAGTGACCCACTTGGTCCCTTTTAATTGCTTTTAGCTTAAAGTCTACTTTGTTAGATATTAGGATTGCAACCCCTGCTTGTTTCTTAGGACCATTTGACTGGAAAATCTTTTCCCAACCCTTTATTCTAAGCCTGTGTCTGTGTTTGTAGTTGAGGTGTGTTTCTTGTAGGCAACAGAAGGATGGCTTCTTTTGTTGTATCCATCTTGTTAGTGTGTGACGTTTTATAGGAGAGTTGAGACCATTGATATTAAGGGAAATTAGTGACCATTGATTCATATTTCCTGCCATTTTTGGTGACAATTTGTTTGTATTTCCTTTCTCTAGGGTATTCTTCTGTGGACTTATTGATTGTTTGTGATTTCTTGGGTGTATCTGAGATCCTTAGGTTGGATTTTTCCCTCTAATACTCTCTGTAGTGATGGCTTGA
>PVIH01010385.1:28221-75885 GCA_004025045.1 Sigmodon hispidus
TTGTCCTGAAATACCTTGTTTACTCCATCTATGGTGATTGATAATTTTGCAGGGTATAGTATTCTAGTTTGGCAGCCATGCTGTTTTAGCATCTGTATAACTTCTGACCAAGCCCTTCTAGCTTTCATCGTTTCCATTGAATAGTCAGGCATTATTCTGATGGGTCTGCCTTTATATGTGAGTTGGCCCTTTTCTTTTGAAGCTCTTAAAATTTTTTCTTTGTTCTGTATGTTTTGTGGCTTGATTATGATGTGGCGCACTGACTTATTTTTGGGATCATATCTCTTTGGTGTTCTATACGCTTCTTGTATCTTTATAGGCATTTTCTTCTTCAGGTTAGGGAAGTTTTCTTCTAGGATTTTATTGAAAACATTATCTGTGCCTTTGAGCTGGTATTCTTCTCCTTGTTCTATTCCTATTATTCTCAAATTAGGTCTTTTCATGGTGTCCCAGATTTCCTGAACATTTTGAGTTATGGCTTTTTTAGTTTTACTATTTTCTTTGACTGATATATCTATTTGAGCTACTGAGTCTTCCACTTCCGAGATTCTATCTTCCTTCTCTTGAATTCTGTTTGTTATGCTTGTATCTGTGGTTCCAGCTTTTTTCTTCAGGTTTTCTATTTCCATCTTTGCCTCATTTTGTGCCTTTTTTATTGCTTCTATTTCAGCTTTTATTTCAGCTTTTAGTTCTTGACATGTTTCTTTCATAGATTTTTTTCATCTCTTCCAATTTTTTGTTTGTATTTTCTTCTATTTCTTTAAGGCTTTTTTTCATATCTTCTTTTAGAGCTTCGATGATCATCAAAAAGTAATTTTTGGTGTTGCTTGCTTCTGTTTCCTCTTCATTGCTCAGTTCAGGTCTTGTATTTGTAAGATCGCCACTCTCTTCTGGAGTTGCCATGTTGTCCTTTGTATTATTATGTAATTTTTTGCACTGATGTGTGCCCATGGCTTCAGTGATTCACGATTAGATGTCTCCTGCTCAGTTGTGGCACTCAGGTTTGTGTGCCTCCTGTCCCCTCTCTGGTCAGGGTCTGAGTCTGTCCTTCAGAGACCCCTGCAGATGTTGGCTCACTCAGATCGAGGTGGTGGTAGGTGGCCATGCAACTTCCCTCAGCAGGAGCTGCAGGTATGATGACCTGCAGAGTTTATCTGCCCCTGATCCAGAGTGCATTGGAACTCAGCAGACAGCACTTGGTCCTGGGAGCAGAACTGGAAGCTATGGGAGACAGAAGAGTTCTTAAAGCTCAGCTCAGAAGACAGAGGTCAAGCTGACTTCTGCCACCTGAACGAGGGCCCTGAATGGCCATTCCACATTTGTGTGGAGCACAGAACACCCAGAACAATGCTGATGTAATAGCAGCAGGGGAATAGCCAAGTCCCTGGATGCACAGCTGAGAGGTGAGAGATCAAGAGGTGATGTCTGACTTCATAACACTGCGACTTCATGAGAACAGCTGACTCTCTGAATACACAGCTGATTAAGAGCCCTCAGACCAACACCTCACTAAGAGCTGACCAAGAACGAACAAAGAGTGAACTGGGGAAACAAAGGGCAGACAACAGTTCAAGAATACATAAAACAATACAAAGGTCAACAAGATAACACCAAAAGAAGCAAGTAGTTCTATAGCTTCAAGACCTGAATATAACAGCAAAGATGGAACATAAGAAAATTACCTTAAAACAGCTTTATGAATTTAATTAAAGCTTTAAGAGAGGATATAAAAATACTCCCATAAAGAAATAGAAGAAAATACAAACAGAAAAATAGAAGAGATGAAAAAATCTTTAAAGAAAATAACGATAAAGAAAGCAAAGAGGTGAAAGAAATTTACCAAGAATTAAAAATTGAAATAGAAGCAATAAAGAAGAGACATCCAAGACAAAACTAGAAATAGAAAATCTGAAAAAATGACCAAGAATCACAGATTCAAGCATAACCAACAGAATCCAAGAGGGAGAAGAGAAAAATCTCTGGGGTGGAAGACTCAATAGTGGTAATAGATACACCACTTAAAACATAGTATTAAATACCTTGGAGTAACTATAACCAAAGAGGTAATGAACCTATTTGACAAAAATTTTAAATCACTAAAGAAAGAAATTGAAGAGGACATCAGAAAATGCAAAGCTCTCCAGTTTTCCTGGATAGGTAGGATCAACATAGTAAAAATGGCAATTCTACCAGAAGCAATCTACAGATTCAATGCACTGCCCATCAAAATCCCAACACAATATTTTTTTGGAACTTGAAAGAACAATACTCAATTTCATTTGGAATAACAGAAAAGCCAGGATTGCCAAAACAATTTTACTCAACAAAAGAACCTCAGGAGGCATCACCATCCCTAACTTCAAGTTATACTATAGAGCTTCAGTAATAAAAACAGCCTGGTACTGGCATAAAACAGACTTGAAGATCAATGGAAGGGAATTGAGGATCCAGACATTAACCCAAAAACCTATCAACAACTGATCTTTGACAAAGAGGCCAAAAATATTCAGTGGAAAAAAGATAGTATATTAAGCAAATGGTGTTGGCATAGCTGGATGGAAGTGTTTAAAAATTTCAAATAGATCCAAGCCTGTCACCCTGCACAAGACTCAAATCCCAGTGGATCAATAGACCTCAACATAAACCCAGCCACTTTAAACTTGATACAAAAGAAAGTGGGAAATACACTTCTACGAATTGGCACAGGCGACCACTTCCTAAATATAACACCAGTGGCACAGACACAGACACTAAGACCAACAATCAATAAGTGGTATCTCCTGAAGCTAAGAAGCTTCTGTAAAGCCAAGGACACTGTCAATAAGACAAAGCGACAGCCTACAGAATGGGAAAAGATTTCCATCAACCCTACAAGTGATAGAAGACTGATCTCTAAGATATATAAAGAACTCAAGAATCTGCAGCCCAAAAACCTGAATAACCCAATCAAAAAATGGAGTTCAGATCTTAAAAGGGAATTCTAAGCAGAAGAATTATAAATGGCTTAAAGGCACCTGAAAAAGTGTTCGTCATCATTAGCCATCAGAGAAACGCAAATCAAAACAACTTTGGGATACCACCTGACACCTGTTAGATTGGCTAAGACAAAAGAGACAGATAATAGCGTATGCTGGAGAGGATGCAGAACAAAGACAACACTCTTCCATTGTTGGTGAGAGTGTAAGCTTGTTCAGCCACTTTGGAATGCAGTATGGTGGTTTCTCAGAAAACTGAGAATCAATCTCCCTGAGGACCCAGAAATACCACTTCTGGGTATAAACCCTAAAGATGCACAGCCACATTCCAAAGGTGTTAGCTCAATTATATTCATAGCAACATTATTTGTACTAGCAAGAATCTGGAGATAACCTAGATGTCCCTCAACTGAAGAATAGATTAACAAACTGTGGTACATCTGCACAATGGAGTACTACTCTGTAGTAAGAAAAAATGATATCCTAAAATTTGCAGGCAAATGGATGAATTTGGAGAATATCCTCCTGAATGAGGTATCAAAAACCCAAAATGATAAGCAGGGGATTTACTCACTCATTAGTGGACTCTAAACAAACAAACAAGCAAGAAAAACAGCAGAGCATTCCCAGTCTACAAACCACAACCACTGAACAGCTTGGGATCAGAAACACCCTGGACTGACTCCTTGGATCTCAGTCCCCCTAGAGGCACACCTGACTCAGTCTTGAGGTTGGGGGGAGAAAACTGTATCTGCCAGGAGTGGTGGCTGAACTAAGCAATATTGGGACAGTGGGACCTTGGAACTGCCTGCTGCCTGTCCAGAGAAGGGATGGGGAGTTGTGGAGAAGAGAGAATGACCTGATGTGGTGGCAGGGGATGGGACCTTTAATAAGGATATACAAGGATAGAAAGTGTGACTTCTTTGTTCATAATAATAAAAGAAAAGAAAAGAATATTTTGTATGAAATGGGATTTTATGAAACTGAAAAGTTTCTGTAAAGCAAAGGACACCATCAATAGGACAAAATGATAGCCTACAGAATGGGCAAAGATCTGCACCAACCCCACATGTAAGAGGGCTAATCTTCAAAATATATAAACAATTCAAGAAACTAGACATAGAGGGCTGGAGAGAGGGCTCGGTGGTTAAGAGCATTGACTGTTCTACCAAAGGACCTGAGTTCAATTTCTAGCATCCACATGGCAGCTGACAACTGTCTGTAATTCCAAGATCTGATACCCTTACACAGTTATACATGCAGGCAAAACATCAATACACATAAATAAATAGTTTTTAAAAAGAAACTATACATAAAACCCAAATAATCCGACTGGAAAATGGGGTATAGATCTAAATGGAGAATTTTTAGCAGAGAATCTCAAATGAGTGAGAAACACTTTCTTAGTCATCAGGAAAATGCAAATGAAATGACTCTGGACTTCCATTTTACAACTGTCAGAATGCTCAAACAAAAACACAACTGACAGTACATGCTGCTGAGCATGTAGAACAAGGGAAACACTCCTCTCCTGTTGGTAGGAGTACAAAGTTGTATAATCACTTTGGAATTCAGTGTGGTGAATTCACAGAAAACTGGAAATTGATCTACTTCAAGACCCGGCTGTAACACACCTGGGCATATATCCAGTTCGTTCCTTTACTTCATTTCCCTTCTGTCCCCTAACTTTCCAACCAGTAACCATTACCTACTTGATTCATGGCTCTAATGTTAGAATCATAAGTAGTATTGCCAAGCATAAAGGAAGTTTTCTAAGTAGGGACCTACAGGTAGGACAGTGTCCTCAGTTGGCTACATTTGTGGTTATGGTGTCGTGCAAAGTGAAGAACAGTTTTGCCTCTAGTGATTAATATTTACTCCTCATAAGGTCTAAATTCTCACAATCAACTCACCAGTCAAATCTGGATGAATTCATTCTTTATTCTATACTACTATTTTTCCTATGGAGATATTCCAGGTTTTTTTTCCTACCATCTGTAAGCAACATAACAGAAACATATTTCTTAATAGTTGGCACTGTTTATCCTTTCTTTTCATGTCCACCACTCTTAACTTGTTAGGGCTATTAGAAATGAGGATGCTGTGGGTTACTAGGATTAAAAAAATAGAAAAGAAAACTCATAAACTAAAAAAGTCATAACACAAAATGTCCAGGACATTTGGGACACCATGAAAAGACCAAACCTGAGAATAATTGGAATTGAAGAAGGAGAAGAATATCAGCTCAAAGGCACAGAAAATATATTCAGCAAAATCATAGAATGCTTTCACAACCTAAAGAAGGAAATGTCTATAAAAATGTAAGAAGCCTAGAGAACACCAAATAGACTAGACCCACAAAAAAGTCTGCTTGCCATATACTAATCAAGCCTCTAAACCTCCAGAACAAAGAAAAAATACAAAGAGCTGCAAAGGAAAAAGGTCAAATCACCTATAAAGGCTGACCCATCAGAATAACACTGGACTATTCAATGGAAACAATGAAAACAAGAAGGTCCTGGTCAGACATTATGCAGACACTAAAAGTGCCTGGATGCCAACCTAGACTACTGTACCCAGCAAAACTATCAATCACCATAGATGGAGTAAACAAGATATTTCATAACACAACCAGATTTAAACAATACCTAACAACAAATCCTCCCCTACAAAAAGACTTAGAGGGAAAACTCCAACTTAAGGAAACCAGAAACACCTATGTAACTACAGACAAGTGATAAGCCCACAGAAGAACCCCCCCTGGAAAGAAGGAAACAGAAGCTACTTCCAAAAATGGTGGGTGTAGTAGCATGAATGAGACTATTAGCCAAATACCGGAAGAAGACTGAAATATCATTGAGAGGAAGCACCACAGTCAATTATGACCCAGCTGTCTTGCAACTTCCTCAGCCTGCTCCTGGTTGCTTCTGCTAGTTACTTCTGGAAGTTGCTTCTGTTTCTGCATGGTTTCTTCAAGCCCTTATATATCCTATCCCACCCAGATTAGGATTAAATGTGTGTAGTCTTGAACTCACAGAAACAGAAGAAGTTCTGTCTCTGGAGTTATAGGATAAAGAATGTTGATCCCACCTCTGAATTTCCCTATGCTGGGATTGAAGATGTGTGTGATTGAATCAGCTGTTTATACTTGTATTAAAGAATCAAGAATTTCCTGAGATGTCTGCCTAGGTTTTGACTGGGTGGTCTCTCTGATATCCCAGGATTTATTAATTATTTAACATATATCCACAAGTGGGAAATATTGACCATTAATATCTCTTAATATCAATGGATTCAATTCACTTATGAAAACAAACACCCTAACACAATGAATACAAAAACAGAAACTTTCCTTCTGCTGCATATAAGAAATGTATTTTAACTTCAAAGACAGACACAGGTTCAGAGTAAAGGGTTGGGAAAAGAATTTCCAATCAAATGGCCCTAAAGAAAAGCTGGTGTAGGCATTCTAATATCTAACAAAATAGACTTTAAACTAAAATCAATAAAAAGAGACTAAGAATGTCTCAATCCTGTATATCTATGCCCCTAACACAAGGGCATCTTCATATGTGAAGGAAAGACTTCTAAAGCTTAAACCACATATGAACAATGACATGCTAATACTGGGAGACTTCAGTACCCCACTTTGACCCTTGACTCTGTCAACCAGACAGAAACCCAATGAGAATAAGATATCTAGCAGAAGTTATGACCCAAATGGACTTAGTAGATATATACTGAACCCTCCACCCAAACGAAAAGAAAGATACATATTTCTCAGCACCCCATGGAACTTTCTCTAAAATTGACCACATACTAGGTCATAATGCGAACATCAACAGTCTCCCAATAATGGGTATAACTCCCTGTACCATTCAGATCACCATGGTCTAAAGTTAGAGTTCAACAACATCAAGAATCACCGAAAGCCTACCAACTCATGGAAACTAAACATTACTCAATTGAACCTCCTCTGTGTTAAGGAATAAATTGAGAAAGAAATAGAGATTTCCTAAAATTGAATGAAAATGAGTCCACAACATATCCAAACTGATAGGACACAATGAAAGCAGTCTTAAGAGGAAAATTCATAGCGCTAGATGCCTACATGAAAGAATTAGAGAAATCCCACACAAAAGAACTATCAGCACAGCTGAGGGTCCTAGAAAAATTAGAAGCAAACCAGCCTAGAAGCAATAGATGGCAGGAAATAATCAAACTTACAGCTGAAATCAACACAATTGATAAAAAAAGGGACAATACAAAAAATCAATAAATCAAAGAGTGGATTCTTTGAGAAAGTCAACAAGATAGATAAACCTTTATCTAAGCTAACCAAAAAGCAGAGAGAGTATCCAAATAAACAAAATCAGAAATGAAAAGGGGGACATAAAAACAGAACCCCAGGATATCCAGAGAATCATAAGGTCACACATTGAAATCCTATATTACACAAAAATGGTGAACCTAGAAGAAATAGAGAGCTTTCTGGACAGGTACCATTTGCCAAAATTAAATCAAGATCAGATTAAAGACCTAAACAGTCCTATAAACACCAAAGGATATTGAAGCTGTCATTAATAGTCTCCCAAATAAAAAAATGCTGAGGCCCATATGGTTTCACTTCAGATTTCTACCAGACATTCGAAGAAGAGCTTATACCAATATTCTTCAAACTGCTACATGCAGTAGAAACTGAAGAAATATTGACAACTCTTTTTATAAGGCCACAATAACCCCGATACCCAAACTACACAAAGATGCAACAAAGAAAGAGAATTACAGACGAATTTCTCTCATGAACATTTATACAAAAATTCTCAACAAAATTCTGACAAATCAAATCCAACAACATATAAAAATTTTTGTTTATCATCATCCAATAGGTTTTATCCCAGAAATGCAGGGATGGTTCAACATAAAAAAAAAAAAAACAAAACTGTAAATGTCATCCATTGTATAAACAAATTGAAGGAAAAAAAAAACCACATGATCATTTCTTTAGATGCTAAAAATGCCTTTGACAAACTCCAACATTCCTCTGTGATAAAAGTTAAAAGTCCTGGAAACATCAGGAATAAAGGGAATATGCCTAAACATAATACAGGCAAATTACAAAAAGCCAGTGGCCAACATCAAACTAAGTGGAGAAATATTCAAAGCAATCCCACTAAAATCAGGAAAGAGACAAGGGTGAAACTTCTCCCCATATCTATTCAACATAGTTCTTGAAGTTTTAGCTTAAGCAATAAGAGAACAAAAGGAGATTAAAGGAATACACATTGGAATACAACTATCTCTTTTTGCAGATGAAATAATTATATATATATATATATATATATATATATATATATATCCCACAAAATTCTACCAGGGAACTTATACAGCTACTAAACACCTTTAGCAATATAGAAGGATGCAAGATTAACTCAATGAAATCAGTAGCGCTCTTATAGACTAAAGATAAAAGGGGTGAAAAAGAAATAAGTGAATCATCATCTTTTATAATAGTGCCAAATAACATTATATATCTTGATTTAAGTATAACCAAAGAAGTGTCAGATCTTTTTTGACAAAAAATTTAAATCTCTGAAAAAAAGAATTTGAAGAGAATATAAGAAAATGGAAAGGTCTCCCATGTTCCTGGATAGGTAGAATCAACATAATGATAATGGCAATCCTCCCAAAAGCAATGTAAAGATTCCATGCAATTCCCATCAAAATCTCAACACAATTTTGTGCATACTTTGAAAGAATAATACTCAATTTTATTTGGAGTAACAGGAAAGCCAGGATTAACAAAACAACTTTGCTCAACAAAAGAACCTCAGGAGGCATCACCATCCCCAACTTCAAATTAAACTATAGAGTTATATTAATAAAAACAGCTTAGTACTGCCATAAAAACAGACTTGTGGATCAATGGAATCAAACTGAAGACACAGACATGCACCCACACACCTATGAACACTTGATTTTTGATAAAGAGACCAAAACTATTCAATGGAAGAAAGATTGTATCTTCAACAAATGATATTGGCATAACTAGATGGTAGTGTATAGAAAAATGAAAATAGATCCAAACTCATCACCTTGCACAAAACTTAAATCCAAGTGGATCAAAGACCTTCACATAAACCCAGCTACACTGAACTTGATAGAAAAGAAAATGAGAAATACCCTCCAATGCATGGGTACTGATGACTACTTTTTAAATATAACACCATTAGAACAGACACTAAGAACAACAATCAATAAGTGGGACCTCCTGAAACTGAGAAGCTTCTGTAAGGCCAAGGACACAGTCAATAAGACAAAACAAAAGCCTACAGGATGGCAAAAGATTCTACCAACCTCATAAGTCACAGAGGACTGATCTCTAAAATATATAGAAAATGCAAGAACCTAAAGCCCAAAACCTTTAATAACCCAATTATAAAAATGGCTTTCAGGACTAAAAAGGGAATTCTCAGCAGAAGAATTAGAAATGGCTGAAAGACACATGAAAACGTGCTCAAAATCTTTAGCCATCAGAGAAATGCAAATCAAAACAACTTTGAGATACCACCTTACACCTATCAGAATGGCTAAGATTAAAATCACAGATTACAGTTTATGGTTGAGAAGATGCTGAGCAATGGGTACACTCTTCCGTTGTTGGTGGGAGTGTAAACTTGTTCAGTGATTTTAGAATATAGTATGGCAGTTTCTCAGAAAACTGTGAATCAATCTTGCCAAAGATCCAGCAATATCACTGTTAGGCATATACTATGAAGACACACATTTGCACTCCAAAAGCATTAGCTCAACTATGTTTATAGGAGCATCATTCGTAATAGCAAGAACCTGGAAACAATCTAGATGCCCATCAATTGAGGAATGGAATAACAAACTGTGGTACATCTACACAATGGAGTACTACTCATCAGTAAGAAAGAATGATATCTTAAAATTTGCAGGCAAATGGCTGAATATGGAGAATATCCTCTTGAGTGAGGTATCACAAACCCAGAAATAGGAGCAGGGGATGTACTTACTCAATAGAGGACTTTAAACATTCAGTTTAAAATTTAAACTTTAAACTGAACCCATTCCCTAAAGAGGAACACCTGACCCAGTCTTGATGTTGGGGTGAGGAAAGCATATTTGCCTGGAATGAATGCTGAACTAAGCCATCTTGGAACCTTGGGACTTCCTGTCCTTGCTGGGGTAGAGATGCAGAGATGGGGAGAAGATAGAATAACTGGGAGGAGCAGGAGGTGGAAGGGAGTTTGAACAAGGGGATACATGAATAAAAAATGAGACTTTATTCATAATAAATAAAAGAAGAAAAAAATAGTTTAGTAAATTAAGCAGTGTCTATTGGTTTACCCACAGCTAAATTTTAAAATTTAGTTAAACTAACCAAAAACTTTTGTTTCTTGTTTTGAAGTTCAAAAGCAATGGTAACATTGCTGTTTAATAAAATGTACTCATAAAAAATTATAGCAGTATATAATTTTTTTATATTCTTTAATCTGAAGGAAAAGCTTATGTAAACATTGCGCCAATATGCTATGTCATGCATGTTAATTACAAGAAATATGACATTATGAGAACTGTCAATGTATTTAACAAAATGCTTAATGTTTGAATTAAGAAACTGAATGTCAAAGTTTTATTACATATTTGTAAATAACTGACAAAATATTTTGACAGAATATTTTGACAGTGAGGATTGAGATATACTAATTAAAACTAATGATTGTTTCACAATAACAAAAAACAAACAAACAAAATATTTGTTGCCAAGGATTACCAGTAAGAGAGAATAAATGAGATCTGAGTTATTAAAATATTCAGCACAATTGTTACTTTAAACTGGGGATTCATTTGAACTCTGCTCATTAAAAATTAATTAATTTAGCAGTTTATGTAGTAGAATATCACTAAATTTCCAGCTTTTTGGATCTTAAAGATATGGTTCTCATTTCTTACTCTACTCTACTACTTACAGGGTACTCCTAAAAAAACCTTAAACTCTATGTGATCTTTTTTATTAGTGCTATTAGAATAAATAATAAATAAATAATGGAACCTGATTCACAGTAATAATATTTATGCCATGATAAGTTCAATAGATAATGTGTCAAGATCATTTTAAAAATAGGTTTATGTTCAGCATAATTTTTGGATGACCTTTTCAAATTTATTTTATATACCAACTACAGCACTACTTCAATCCCCTCCTCCCACTCACTCCTCAGCTTCCACATCCACTCTCCAAAGAGGATAAAAGCTTCCATGTGTTGTCAACAAAGTCTGGGACATCAAGTTGAAGCAGGGTCCCAACCATAAATATGTTCAACATATTTTTAAAATGTGAAGTAAGAATATGCTCCAACTTTCCAGAAGCTGTATGTGCTTGATGGGTTTGTCCCCCCATTTTTCAAAATACTATTTCATTTTATGAAGTTTTTATCATATAGTTTTTTGAGAATTTTGTTATTATACAACTCTGGTTTATCAGTTTTGTTCCTATAAGCCAATTCTAAAACTTCCATTCATCCTGTTGTAGTGCTGTGGTTCCACTGGGTGCAAATGTTTTCTAAATATTGAGAAGATGGTACTTAACCTTTACTTACTAATTCTTCAGTTTTATCACTAAAGTGACTCATTTATATGAGATCCTTTTTGTGGATATATTCTTTTCTTCCATCTATCTCTCATGATATATTTTCCTTAAAATATAGTTGTCAATTTGATCTTCAGATTGCTTCAGCTGGAGGGGTTAATAATAAAATATCTCACTCAGAAGTCAGCAGATCAAATAAAGATTTGTTTTTAATTTTCACTTTCCACCTGTTGTGTAAATTGGATGTTCCTTGAATGAATTAGAAGTAGTTTATGTCTTATGGTGAAGAGAAAATTTATAAAAATGATAGCCCTCATTCTTTCTGAAAACCAAAGGCAAAAACTTGCGTCCATGCATTTCTTCCCCTGCTTCGAGAGGTAAAGGTGAGGGACTACTGCATAACTGTGACCCTTAATTAAGATTCACATATTAGAGGCATTTTAGGATATTTTTTATTCATTTAAACATATTCTGTATTAATTTTTTTTGTTCTCCGTTTCTCTTTTTTGTGGAGGAAATTTTTTTATCACTTCACTGTAGATACATATATATGACATTTATTTTCTGTGATAAAACTAATCTATTTTTATGGACCAAGGACCAGAGAAATAAAGACTATTTTTAATACCCATTTAGTTCTGTCTTCCCAATAATAGCAGACTATCCTTGTCAACTTGTTGAACTTCTAATCTCTTCTAATTCATCCAAGTTGTTACATGATTCAAAATGAACTTCCTATAAAAGGCTCTTTAAAATTCTACGTTAATTTTTTCACTTGAAAGTAGGATTTATTATTCAATTTGTCATGTTTTTCTCTATTCTTGTAAAAAATGTGATTATATTCTGAAAAGAAGACAGTATTTTAGTGATGTAATACTTCATCTACTCTTATTTTAGCAACAGTGAGATGGTTCAGTGGGAAATATTTATAGAGTTTGAGGCTGGTAATTTCATCTTGGTCATCATATGAAGAAACAAAAAAGTAGACCTCACAAAGTTGTCTTCTGGTTTCCACATATCTAGCATGACCTTAAAACCTAGGAATCATATTACTTGCATTCATACACACACACACGCGAGATATGTTTTTAATCAAATCTAATTAATAAATTTTAGTAAATCTAATTGATTTAAATAAATCTAATTATTTGACATTTTAGGATAATTTCCTTAGAACATAGTAGTAGTAGATAAAGTGCCAAATGGAAAAAACTAATGGGGATATGAAGACACATTTAACTTCAAATAAACATATGTTTCCATAGAACTTCAAATAGTTATCAAATATACAGTTGATTGCTGAATATCTTACATTATTACATCTCTAGCAGATATATGAAAATGCTGCTTTTATAACATATAAGGTGTTTAATATTTTTTATATTCTCTTCTATTAATCATTAAAATATTAAAACTTTTAAAACATGTCGAGAAAACAGTGCATATCATGGATACATCATCTACCATGGGACACATTTTTACATTTTATTTTTCTAGAGAAGACCATAAATCAATTAATCTATCTATCTATCTATCTATCTATCTATCTATCTATCTATCATCTATCTATCTATCTATCATCTATCTATCTATCTATCAAATTTTAATGTATACAGTTCAATTCATAAAATAAATGGTAAAGAATGGCTTCTTGTAAAAATAGTTGCCGACTCCTAATAATGTTGCTTACCTCTGACTCTTACTAGAAATAATTTCCAATGAAGTACAAAAAAAGCCTTAGTCTAATCTGGCTTTTGGTTTTCAATGAACACATCTGTTTGTGTGCCTCTCTTTCTCTGAGTTGGATCTATTTCTTCTGCCTCAAATTATTTCAATGATTCAAACAATTAGTATTCTTATCTCAGTTGTCAATTTCTAAAAACAAAAGTTTAATATAAAAGCTATCACTTCATCATAATTAAACAGGATACACATACTTTCTTCAGCCACAGAAAGACACAGTCCACCTTCAACTAAATACACATGATGAAGTCAAATTATTTTACTCTGCCAATTTTTTTTTGTATTTTATAGCCTTTGGAGAGAACTTTTTTTAATGTAGTTTTTTTTAAATACCTAAATATTTGTTGCTTTCTTTACCTCATAAATGAAACTTAAAATTGGGTCCAAGATGTCTATCAACAGATCTTGAATTATTTTCACACCATCAAGCTACTTTCTTGCATTCTCCAATGTATTTACAAAAGGCCCACTTGTCTCTGTTCTGTCTTGGCTTGTTACAAAGAAATGTGAAGAAACAAAACAAAACAAAACAGGTGGCATTTGGTCTTTTAAGCCCTAGGTAGTCAACACCAACAATCTCTGCTAAAATCACTTGAAGTGTTTATTTTGTGATATGATTTTTTTTCCTCTCTTCTCCTTTAGTGCTGATAATTTCACATTTGAACTATTTATTTGAACATGATCAGCTCAAGCTCAACTTTCATTAAATATTTATATGTAAATATACATTAAATAGTATAAACGTATACATGCAGACAGTCAGATGTGTGCGTGCACATATATGTATGCCAAGAAAACAATATTTCAGACCCAAAAAATGAACTGAATAGTTACCACACATTTGGCTTGTCCAATACAATATGAATAAAGTGACTCTTAAATAGACATAAACTTGCTCTCACCTATGAATTTACTCATGGAAAGTAAACTAAAAGCTATGTCTATAGGTGATTTTTTTTCATATTTGATGATGAAGAAAATGTACTTACAGCCAGCTGTTTACTCTCTCTCTTTTCCTCCCCACTCTTTCATAGCAGATACAAGTTAGATAATCTTAAGAATCAGATTAACTCTTCTCTAAACATTTAATTAATACAATATTATCTTCACATGAGTAGTATAACTTGGTTCGTAATTGTTCAAAGGACTGAATCCACAGATTTCTCTACTCTCTGCATGTTTGTGAATATACAGTGTATATGCCCATGTGGTTTTATGTACCTGTGAATGTAGATAAGCACAAATGTGTATTTCAAGGCCATAGGTTGACCTCTAGTGCCTTCTGTTGCTTTCCATCATATTTTAGAGGGATATCACTCACTTTGGGTCAATTGGTAAGCTGTTTGACCAGTGAATTATTTAAATCTGCCTGATTCTGCACCCTCTTGCAAGCCCTAGGGTTATAAATATGCATTGCAATAAAATATCTATCACTCACATGGTACTAGAGGTCTAAACACAGGTGCTTATGTTTGTTTGCCAGGTATTTAGCTAAGTCATAACCCCAACAGCAACTGCTTTTAATTTATTAAGATATAATTGCCTACTCACAGTAATCCTAGGACCTAGGAGAAGACTCATTTGGAACTCATTCACTTCTCATTAGAAATAGTTGTGTTATGTTTTTAATAAATTAAATCTTTCACATCATGTGCTGATACTACACACAAAGTACTGATTAATTATAGTATTATGAGATTATTGACATTTGATTCCTGGTGCAATTAGAAGTGGCCAAAGAAACCTTTCAATACAATGCAGCAATTTATGTCAATCTTTTAAATATTACCGTACTTTATTTTTCTGACTCAAGTGTTTATTCAAATAGTTTGAAATGATTATTCTATGATATCTAGATTGTAATCATTTTTATGTAATTATTTATGGTTTCTTGGTGTTTATAAGAACCCACACATTGTTTTGAAACTGGTCACTTTTGAATAAGTTTAAGATTACAAAGATTAAGATTAATAAATGGCAAGTATATACTTTCTAGGAAATGGTTCTTTTCAACTTCATTTTTCTACCTAACAAGTGATGATTGAGTGAGGGTAACAAAAGGAGGGAGATAAAAAAAGAGATGGAGATCTTAATAGAAGAAGCCATTGTGGGGTTGGAAAAAGACCAGGTGCTAGGGAAGCCTCCAAGAAACCACAGGATTTCCCTGCCTAGGTCTCTAACCAATAGTGAAAGTGTTGCCTAGACAGGACTTCCCTTATAATCAAATTAATAGCCTCCGCAAGTGCCATCACAGAATTTACATCCAACAATAAATAGAGGTAGAAGCAGAGATACATGGCTGAGCACCAAGCTGAGCTCCTGGTCCAGCTGAGAGCAGGGGAGGAGAGTCTTTATGAGGAAGAGGATAGGGATTATGAGGAAAATTCCCACAGGGCTGGCTGGCTGGAGCTCTGGGGAGCTCACTGAATTAAGAACAGGCAATGGGGGAACCTTCAAGAAAGGGAACTAGGCTCTCTAAGGATAGGCAACTGTCCACTGACATGACCAGTATGTGAAACCTGGAGGGGAGGGATCAGACTCTGTTTCTATGTGTGGACTGGCACTTCTGAGCCCATTTTCTCTAGTGGAACGCCTAACCCTGTCTTAACATTAGGATAAGGAAATAGGACCTGCCTGGAGGGGATTCTGAGCTTATTCACCTTGGGACTTCTTGCCCTTTTTGGGGGAGGGGATGGAGGGATGGGGAGGAAGGAGGCTGAAGGCTGACTGGGAGGAGTTGGGAGGGGGAAGGGAGGGAGAGCATGGGGATACATGGTTAAAAAAAGACTTTATTTCATAAAGAAAATAAAATATAAAAAACAAACAAATAAACTAACAAAAAAGAAGTGAAAATAACAAAAAATAAGCAAAATACAATCACAATAAGCAGAGGATAGTAATGCCATTAATAAGCCTTTGGTATCTAATGTTTTTTTTTTATTTGGCATTGGTGTTTATTGACATATTTTATAACCTATGTTCTGAATTAGTTATTGTAGTAAAATTTTCTCCTGTCTTAAATGCTTTCCATCAAATGAGGTTTTTTTTCTTCTTAATTTTTTCTTTCTTCCTCTGTTGACAATTTTTTTATTATGAATAAAGCTATATTTTTCATTCATGTATCCCCTTGTTCAAACTCCCTTCCCCCTCCCGCCCCATTCAGTCACTCTCTCTTCTGAACATCACTTTATCTCTTCCTCAGAAAGGGGAGGAGGTCTCAAGGTCCCAACGTGGCTTAGTTCATCTTTCACTACCAGCAGATCTGCTTTTCTCACCCCAACATCAAGATTGGGTCAGGTGTTCCTCTGTAGGTAAAAGGCTCCAAGGTGCCGGTCCAAGGTGTTTCTGATCCCAAGCTGTTCAGTGTTTGTGGTTTGCAGCTTGCACATACTTTGCTTTTTGCTTTTTTCCATTTGAAGTCCACTGATGAGTGAGTACATCCCCTGTTTATCTTTCTGAGCTTGTGAGACCTCGCTCAGGAGGATAATCTCCAAATCTATCCATTTGCCTCCAAATCTTAGGATATCATTTTTTCTTCCTGCTGAGTAGTACTCCATTGTGTAGATGTATCACAGTTTGTTAATCCGTTCTTCAGTTGATGGGCATCTAGGTTGTTTCCAGGTTCTTGCTATTACGAATAATGCTTCTATGAACATAGTTGAGCTAATAATGCCTATGGAGTGCAAATGTGCATCTTTAGAACATATGCCCAGTAGTGGTATTGCTGGATCCTTGGGGAGAAGGATTTTGAAAACTTCATCTAAATCCTCTTTTTCCTCTTCTCAGCCATTTTGGCATCAACTTTTTATTGGAGGACATCCTGGACCTAAGGAAAAATAGATGATGTTTATAAAGAAGAAAAAATATGATTGAAGTAAATGATACATATAGTATAACTCTTTATAAGAAGCATAAAATACATGCTAGGTCTCTTGTATTAAAATGAAAAAAATGAAATAATCTAACTAGACAAAATTAAATTGGCAAACACCAAAAAATGCTGACTAATTTGGAAGAAAATCAAATGCCTTATTGGCCAAAATTATTTTTTTATGGTACCAGCAATAATGCCAAATTTGTCCTAGGGTGTTGAAAATGTGTTATTAATCAAAGTGACTGTGATGTTATCAAAAGCACACAATCCTAGAATAGTGAAAAATTATGAATAAAAACACTTAATAAGTTATGCTCATTACAATTTTAAAAAACCTGTCACATTATAATATTTTTATTCTAATTAAAATCCTTTTCCTCAGTGGATTCATAATTGATGTTATAATTTTTTTTCAGAGTAGAAAATATTAGATGTTGAATATATTTAATTGAAAAGTAAAATGAAGGAATTGTATATAGAGGATATATTTTCTTTTAAAATGGCTATCTATTATGTATTTTTGTTTTTCTTCTTTTTCTTTTTTTCTTTTTTCTTAGGTTTGGTGTTTTTACTAGCAGTCTTTTCAGGTCCTAGTACTTAAGATAACAATAAGAAGATAAAAGCAGTTTTACAAATAAAATTCTTGCTTGAACATGAACTTTTTTTTTCTATGATAGGAAACTTAACCACAATCTGTTTAATACATCTATGGTAAACATACTTAATTCCTAGTTATCTGCCTCAGACACAAATCTGAAAATACATACAGGAAGCTAGATGAGGCTTATTTTTAGAATTAGTACTAGATAGAATACACTGGAATCATGACAGAAAATTTATATATATAATAATTTTATAAATATTGAGATAATATTTATTTATTTATTTATTTATTTATTTATTTTATTATTATGAACAAAGAAGTCACACTTTCTATCCTTGTATATCCTTATTCAAGGTCCTTTCACCCTCTCAAAACATCAGGTAATTCTCTCTTCTCCACAACTCTCCATCCACGCCCCCCTCCCCCCGGAGGCCGTCCCAAGGTCCCTCGGTCCCAATATTGCTTAGTTCAGCCTCCACTCTTGGCAGATCCAGTTTTCCCCCCTCAACCTCAAGACTGAGTCAGGTGTTCCTCTAGGGGGACTAGGACCCAAGGAGTCAGTACAAGGTGTTTCTGATCCCAAGCTGTTCAGTGGTTTGCAGCTTGGGAATGCCTTGATTTTTTCTTGTTTGTTTGTTTGTTTCTTTAGAGTCCACTAATGAGTGAGTACATCCCCTGCTTACATTACTGGGTTTGTGATACCTCGCTCAGGAGGATATTCTCCAAATCCATCCATTTGCCTGAAACTTTTAGGATATCATTTTTTCTTACTGCTGAGTAGTACTCCTTTGTGTAGATGTACCACAGTTTGTTAATCTATTCTTCAGTTGATGGGCATCTAGGTTGTTTCCAGCTTCTTGCTATTATAAAAAACCCTGCTGTGAACATAGTTGAGCTAATGCCTTTGGAGTGTGACTGTGCATCTTTAGGGTATACACCCAGAAATGGTATTGCTGGGTCCTTGGGGATATTGATTCTCAATTTTCTGAGAAACCACCATACTGCATACTGAAGTGGCTGAACAAGCTTACGCTCCCACCAACAATGGTGGAATGTTCCCCCTTGATCTGCATCCTCTCCAGCATAGGCTATCATCTGTGTGTTTTATCTTAGCCAATCTACCAGGTATCAGGTGGTATCTCAAAGTTGTTTTGATTTGCATTTCTCTGATGGCTAAAGATGATGAGCAATTTTTCAGGTGCCATTCAGCCATTCATAATTCTTCTGCTGACAATTCCCTTTTTAGATCTGAACCCCATTTTTTGACTGCATTATTCAAGGTTTTGGGCTCTAGATTCTTGAGTTCTTTATATATCTTAGCTATCAGTCCTCTGTCACTTGTAGGGTTGGTGAAAATCTTTTCCCATTCTGTCCTGGGCTGTTGTTTTGTCCTTTTAACAGTGTCCTTGGCTTTACATTGAAGATAAAATCTATTATTACCTAATAAATTTTCATTATGTTTTCATTTCTCTCTTACAGTATCAGTTCTCCCTTCCATCTCTACCCACTATTGTATGTCATTCATTAGTAAATATAGCCTTCAAAAGGCTAATAATATAATATAACAAAATAAAATAAAAACTATCACATAAAAGTTGGGCAAGACAAACAAATATAAGAAAAGGTTAAAAAACTTTTCTGGAAGCAGATACCCTCTTGTATTTACAGTAGAGAATCCCAAAAAGACTACATTAAAAATCATAATCATATATATGTATGCAGAGGGCCTGGTCCAGACATATGTAGTGCTTATGCATGCTGCATCATTCTATGTGAGTTCATATGAAATTTTATTATGTTGGTTGAAGAGCCTAATATTTTGACATCATCCTCAGCTCTCTGATTTCTATATTCATTTTCACTTCTCATTCTCAGAGTTCGTTGAGCTCTGAGGGAAGAAATTTAATGGAGACATCCCATTTAGGGGATCTTGTTTCAAGGTCTGTCACTTTATGCATAATGTCTAACTGTGGGTCTCTGCATTTATGTCCATCTGCTGGAGGAAGAAGCTGCTCAGATGATTGCTGAATAAACTACTGATTTGAATATAGCAAAATACAGGATACATTTTATCACTATATTTTTATTTTTATTTTTGTAAGATGAGTAGGATTGGTTTTAATCCTTGCTCTCTGAAATATCGTCTCCAGTTTTTGTTCAACTAAGCAATGTCATATGGGTTTTACTCCATGAAGCGTGCCTTAAGTCAAAACAGTTATTGATTAATTACTACCAGAAGATTTTAGCCACTATAAAATGTAGCTTGCAGGTAGAACCTTATTGTAGACCAAAACTTTATGGCTAACTTGGTGTTTATATTTCTCTTTTGGTAAGGTATATAATACTGTCCATTATCAATGCAGTTAGCACTTAGAGTTGAATACCAGTTTGTGGAGAGCAATTCATTGTCTTGCTAGTAATTTGGGTTGCTTGGAGATTACCATTGGACCCCTTTTGTCAACAACTCAATTTGATGTAACTCAATCTCAATAGATAGGTTTAAGAAAAATATTAAGGAATAATGAAAAAAGCTAGATCCAATGGGAACAAGAAGTATAATTCTAAATAGAAAAAAAGAAAAATAAAACAATTAACACTACTAAAAACAAATCAAATCAATGTTGAAAAGTTATATAAGGTAAGGTGTGATCTACATGACAAGGGCAAAAGGGATGTCTGTGTCTCTCTCTCTCTCTGTGTGTGTGTGTGTGTGTGTGTGTGTGAGTGTGTTTAAGAATTTAGATTGTTTTTCTCTCCTGACAGTATGTCATTAAGAAGGGCTAGAGATGGATTCTAGTAGACATGAAATCAAGTGTGCCATAGTTTAAAGATTTTACCTTCCAATGTGTGATGAAAGCAGAAAGGAGAATAAAAAGAGCATTTCAGAGAAAAATTGAGAACCCAGTATTTATGAAGGTAAATTATACAGAACTTTACCAAGCATATAAAACCTTATCTATCCATCCATTACTCTGCACTGTCCCTTTAACTGTTTTCCTACAAAATCAATTGTATTAAAAATTTTAAAGTATACAGGTGTCAAAATCCTTTAAGCAGTGTTTTATCTACATTCAATGATACCTACTTCAGTTGTCTTCCCCAAGGTTGACACACACACACACATACACACACACAGAGACACACACACACACACTCATATACTTTCTTCAGCTCCTTTGATCTTTCATCTGTAAAACTTGTATGACCACTTTTTGTTCAGAAGAGAAAAAATATGCATTTAAAACTTTTAAAGGAAGATTTGTAAAGTTTAATACTTTATATTAACAACTGTCTTCTCTTATAACTTCAACTACATTGTGCGCTAAGTTCTATATTCAAGAGGTACATTCATCAATTTACCTCAACCTGGCCTGATACAAATCTGGATATTTTTAGTTTGTGCCCTTTAGGAAATGTTAATTTTCTGATATTCTCAAAATGATAATTACAGAAATCATTTCACCAACTATCAACAATAAGCAATGAAGCAGAAGCACAGATGATAAGAAAATTAGCTGATAAGAAATTTAGATTAAGCAAAGAACAAGCAAGCTCAATTGGCACCAGATGTAGTGCCCCTACTGAAGGACAAAGAGCTTAACCTCTTTCAAAAGGAAAATCTTGCTGATAATGGTGAAGTAATTTAAAAGTTATTGTCTAGACCCCTATAAACAGATTATTGGATTTTTTTCTGTATTTACTACTTTTGTCCATTTTGAAAGTTTTGATATATATTATTGATATCTTTCTCATTTTTGCCCAGTTAAATCCTAATCAAACTCTTTACTGAGGTAGTTTTTAAAGTACAGATTTTCTACAGCACAGAGATTCTCAAAGATCTGTGTTGTATAGTCTCCAATTCTTGGTGGCTTACAAGAATTTTCTTTGTTGCTGACAGAATAAGACAGTTGGATCCAATGAATTTGAGGCTTTGTTTTTAATTTTATGAACATTTTTAAAAAATATATTAAATCAAGAAAAATATCACAAACCAAAATTAAGCAGAACCTGAAAGTGACAAATAGAGTAGTGCTTATTTACCCACAGGAGAATAGGTATACAGATGCAGATTGGATGTGAATGGAGTAAACATATGGAGACTCCATTTATTTCCCATTACCAAACTGCCTTGAGCTCAGAGAAATTACATATTCTGAGTCATTTTATACTTACTTTGTTAAGACTATGGCAGTCTATTAGAATGTCTTCAAGGATTTATGAGTATAAATTATGGTGTCTCAGTATCCTTGAAAATAAGTCTCTGGACACTACTACACATCAACATCCTCATAAACATGCATAAATATAAAAGCATCAATCTGAATTGAAAAAAAAACTGTGCTCATTTAAAAGCATCTTCGTATATTAACATTCAATTTTCTAATGATTTAATTTAACTATGTAAATAATTGTACCCCTTATTATTTTTGACATCAAAATAATTATAGGGAAGCCAAAATCCTAATGAGAAATTTTTAAATTTGAGCCACAATTGTTTATAAACTTAAATAAATGGCTCCTCCTTAGTAATATTTATTGTATTTAAATTAATTTTGTGTGAAATAATAAAAGTAATTTAACATAACTACAGATCCATGCATATTATACTTCAGTAAAAATAATGGATATTAAAATTATTTGCTTTACAATATCATTGTTGTTATAGTTACTTTAGTTAATAGTTATTTTTATCTTCACAATTTTATTAATACAATATAACTGATGTATCAAATACTTCAGTTTTACAAATTATTGTATTGAACAGCTGAATCCCCTAATGAATATTCAAAATGACACAATAAGGAATGATACAAAATCTTTTATGCTCATCTTACATTTTGATTTTTGAAAGTAAAAAGAAGAGAAATTTAAAAATGAGAAAATAACGGTTTTAGAGGAATAATATTTTTTCAAGTGTTTTATAGCCAAAAAAAGTCAACCACAGAACCATGTTCACATTCTAATACCAGGAAGCTTCCATTTTACTGTCTTACCTGAAAAAACAAATTCTTCAAATTTTCTTAGGCTAAAACCTGAACTGAAGAAATTAAAGAGACTTTTATTACTGGGCTTATTGATATCACAACTGAATTTTTTATTGAAAATTATAGGAAGCTGATGTAGAGTCAGTAAATATATGAGAGAAGGGGAACTAAGAGAGATACAATTGCTAGTAAGGGCTCAGTTTAACAATGCATAAAAACTATTTATAGAAACAAAAAAAAGAAAAAGAATTCTTTCTAGTGTAGGTTAAATATGGTTTAACTTTGTACTCTCAAATGTTCATACAATTGTAGGCTTGTTGCTCAGGTTATTTGTATTGGGAGGTTCTGTAAAATCTTAATGTATAGACCATAGTAAGTGGTCTACAGCTCTCTGGTAGTAGGTTTTCTTAGAAAACTGTTCTTGTCAGACTTTTTGAGTTATCTTAAGATGATTTGTCCAAAGCTTTTTCTTTTGGGCCACCAACCAGGTCCCAAATAACAACAGAGAGACTTCTTCTTAGTTATGAATGCTTACCCTTATCTTAGTGCTTATTTCAATTTTTTAATGTTTTTTTTCTCAGTGTTTTTATCTTTCTTTCTGTATATTATACTCTGTGTCTGCTGGCTGGGTATACCTGGTTGCCCCTGGATTTGCCACTCACCCATTTCCCCCATTTTCTCTCATTTTCATTGAGCCTAGATTTCTTCTCCTATTTATTTTCTCTGTCTTTCAGCCCCACCTATCCTTACCATGCCTAGATATTGAACAGTTAGCTTTTTACTAGACTAATAAGATACTTTAGGCAGAAAAAGTAGGACAGCAACACATGTTTACCTAATTAAATAAATGCAGCATAAACAAATGTAACATATTTTTATATTAACAAAGACAGCAGAAACAAATGTAACACACTATCCCATAATTAAATATTCTGAATCATAAATAAATGTAACACATCTTTATATAATTAAATATTCCAAAACAATGATAATTCCAAAAAAATCAAGCTTGGTGACATCAGTATAGAATATGTTTGATTGCACACACACTGCAGTTATGGGTATACTTAGCCAAGATTCAGTTCTCAATGGCCTTTGCTGAGATGTTTGATTTTGAAAGGATATTCCGTGTCAATATATTAGCATGCTAATAGGAAGCTTATATAATCTCCTACAGGTACAGAAACATAAAAGGTAACCTGGAAACTCATCTTCTGTTAAACAGAGTCATGTATAACACTTAAACTTCAAAACCCTAAAATAATAGGATTAACAATCTATTGAATATTGATAACCATTCTCTGATTAGATTTGAGGCCTGTTCCATTGGAGCAAACTCATATCTAGATCTATAAATCTAATCATAAACGTTCATGGCTAAGGAGGTCT
The DNA here is from genome assembly GCA_004025045.1 of Sigmodon hispidus. Lineage (NCBI taxonomy): Eukaryota > Metazoa > Chordata > Mammalia > Rodentia > Cricetidae > Sigmodon > Sigmodon hispidus. The sequence goes on from PVIH01010385.1 coordinate 52,409, forward strand.
TAGACCCTAAGAAAATAGTTAATATTTTAGATTAATAGAATTAACTTGGCACTAAAGTGGTTTCTAAATATCCCTGTTTTGATCCATAGAAAAATACCAATTTCAACTTTGATTAGAAATATGTCTTTTCAGTTAACAATAGTAAATAAGGAGACTGGTAGCTTGCCAAGGTATTGAGAATAAAATATGCTTAAGTGTTCAGCTCAAAATATGATTTTTTTGTTTTTTTAATTTTTTTTCTTATAAATAAATAAGTCACATTTTCTATCCCTGTATATCCTTAATCAAGGTCCCTTCCCCATCCCACCACATCAGGTCATTCTCTCTTTTCCACATCTCCCCATGCCCCCTGGGCAGGCGATCACAATGAGCTGAATGGCTGAACAGAAGATTAACAGAAGAATAATGAGTTAGTTCAAGAGTAAACAGTTATCAAGCTATATGCATGGGCCTTAGGCCAATCAGCATAAAAATAAAAAATAAAAAAAGAAGAGGTAGATGTAGTAAGAAGTTTCTGACCTCTTCTTTCTGGCCTACCCCTGCCCACAGCCCCACTGCCTCTTAGCCCCAAGTAATGACTCAAACACTTATATTAATTAAATGTTGCTTAGCCTATAACTCAGGCTTTTGCCTAGCTCTCACATCTTATTTCAATCCATTTTTATTAATGTGTCTTGCCACATTGCCTGTGGCTTATTTGTACTCCATTATGTATTACTTCTTGGGAGGCCAGATTGATTCTCTAGTGACTCAACCCTCCTCCTTTTTCTATGCTCACAATTCTCACCTGCTTCTAAGATGCCTTGTCATGGGCCAAAACAGTACCTTTATTAACCAGTGATATTCACAGCACACAGAAAGACATTTTCCCATCACTTCCCCTTTTCTGTATAAACAAAAAAGATTCAAATTTAATATAGCAAAACTACATGTAGCAAAAGTTATCAAGCAAAAATTATGGTTACAATATCTAGTCTATTTGTATCTAGCAAAATTAAAGAAAATATTATATTATCTACATTATCCTTGTGAGTCTAAAGTTTCATAGTTAATATATCTTTTATAATAACTAAGAAAAGTATACTTATAATAATCTAATCTTCAACTCCATCAAAGACAAAAGAAGGCTATAATATTACCCAACTAAATAAGAAGTACAAGCAACTTCCAAAATATGAAAATGACAGGGATGACATCTGGCTGCCTGGACAGTTATCCAAAATTTTTTTGTAATGTTGTGGCATCTATTTCCAGCCTATAGGCATAGAGTCTCTGGCAGACTTTTCACTGAAGCAGAAAATTTGAAGGACTACCCCATACATTTTGGCATAGTTTATCATCAGTCACTTCTCCATGGTCTTGCAGAATGTCTGGCAATTTTCTGTGGTTAGCAGGAATTTGAGGACCATATTGGCTTGTTCTGCTAAAGTTCTGATGTCTCTTTCTTTGGACTTTGCAGGTCCAGTTTGTGCAGAATACTGTCAGTCAGTTGAGGTAAGAACTTTCTTGTCCATTGGCAGCCAACATTTACCATGAAGAAGGTAAATTTTATATGACATTTCTTCAATGTCCATTATTCTATTAAAGTAGATTAATGCTGCCTGGAGCAGACCTGTTTCACTGTATAGGAAAATTTAAGTTCTTTTTTTTTGAAAGATTTATTTATTTATTATGTATACAGTATACAGAAGAGGGTACCAGAAGTTATTCTAGATGGTTGTGAGCTACCATGTGGCTGTTGAGAATTGAACTCAGGACCTCTGGATAAACAGTCAGTGCTCTTAAACTCTGAGCCATCTCTCCAACCTAATTTAAGTTCTTAAAATAGTTTAAATGTCATATTCTATAGGTCTTTGAGGTTTTTGAAGATTACCTACCTAATTGAAATATATTTGTATACTTAACAAAATCTAACTGAGTATAAGTTTGACTACCATAGATTATTAAATATCAGTCTATATTTTTAAATTATACATTGCAATTTTTTACATGAATACATTTATTATTAATATTAAAATTATACTTGGAATAAGTCAATTATTTTACATTAGTCACTTGTACTGCAATCTTTAGTTTTTGACTAGATAGTTTATTTTTTTGTTACTAAAAATTTTTGTTACTAATTTGCATTTCTTTTCATTATTATTATAAATAAAATCTTATTTTTTATCCATGTATGCTCTTGTTCAGATTCCCTTTCCCCTTTAGCCTCTCCCATTTACTCTCACTTCTCCCCATCTCTTGGAGAGATGGCTCAGCCTTTAAAGGCTAGGCTCACAACCACAAATATACATTACAATTTTAAAGGAATTGCATAATATCTTAACAAAAATAGAAATATACATAGAGTATAACAAAATTAGCCTTACATTTGTATCAAAAAATTAAAATCCATACCAAAGTAAAATATTTGGAGGATAGCAGCTGCTTTTTGGAGTAAAGAAGATTTAATAATCTATCTTAAAATTAATTTTCATATCATCCTCCTGTTTTCCTTAGGAAGTGACTGAATATGACCACTAACCATTTATAATAAAAATATATTTATAAAAAATATTTTGGGAAATTGGTTGTAGCTTTCCTTTACTACTAACTGCGGTTTAGGGGTGCTGGCAAACATACAAGGATCCTGAGGCTAGATAAATTTAGTTGGCAGCCTGTAAGTTGAAATGGTCACTTTTCTCATCAGAGATTTTTCTCAGGTTTTTTTTTTTCTTGATCAAACCATATTAGACTAGAAACAATCAACAGGTTCTCATCTTCTGTGGAAACAAAAGCATAACCTCTTTTCCAAAGCAATTTATCCTTAGATCCAAATTTCATAGTCAAGATAACATTAAAATATATGTGTTGGTGCTCTTACTGTTTTAGCTAAAACTTTGAAAACTATGTTGAATAGATAATGGAGGAGAGGACAGCCTTGTCTAGTTCCTGATTTTAGTGGGATTACTTTGAGTTTTTGTCCATTTTGTTGGATGTAGGCCGTTGGCTTTTTATAAATCCCCTTTACTACATTTAGGTATTTTCCCTGTATTTCTGATCTCTCCAGGACATTTATCATAAAGGAGTGTTGGATTTGTCAAAGGATTTTTCAGTATCTAAGGAGAGGCTAATTATGTTTCAGTAGGCAAATGAGGAGCATGAATGGGAATTTTTGTAAATGGTGAGATCACAAGTGTGGGTATGAATCTGAGAGGACTGATAAGAGAATTTGATGGGGTGCATGATATACAATCACCAAATTACATATATGTATATATATAAATATAAATCTGTATGTATATATGTGTGTGTGTTGGTTTAACTTATCAACCTTTACAATCGAATGTCTTTCTCCAGTTAGCTCATTAACAGGTAAAAATGTAAAAGAAAACACAATAGTAAACCTAATCCTGACTTTCTGTGAAGCTATCATCTTTATTTCAAATTTTAAGAACTTTCTTTTATTTATTCATTTTATATTTATCAAGAAAAACAGTAAATTGAATTTAAAATGCTGATAAGTTAACAATAACTATAAAGAAAATAAAAATCATAAGCATGACTTACCAAGGGTAATAATGAAAATAATTTGCTACACATAAAATTACTTTGTGTTCAGCGTTACCTCTTATTTTTTTTTCTATCCCTGTATATCCTTATTCAAGGTCCCTTACCCCTCCTGCCACATCAGGTCATTTTTTTCTTCTCCATAACTCCTGATCCCCTCCCTGGGCAGGCAGCAGACAGTCCCATGGTCCCACTGATCCAATAATGCTTAGTTCAGCCTCCACTCCTGGCAAATCCAGTTTTGTCCCCCCTCCCTCAAGAGTGAGTCAGGTGTTTCTCTAGGTGGAGTGGGATCCGAAGGGTCACTCCGGGGTGTTTCTGATCTCAAGCTGTTCAGTGGTTGTGGTTTGCAGCTTCGGCATGCTTTGCTTTTTTCTTGTTTGTTTATTTAAAGACCACTAATGAGTGAGTACATCCCCTGCTTATCTTTCTGAGTTTGTGATCCCTTGCTCAGGAGGATATTCTCCAAATCCATCCATTTGCCTGAAAATTTTAGGATATCAGTTTTTCTTACTGTTGAGTAGTATTCCATTGTGTAGATGTACCACAGTTTATTAATCCATTCTTCAGTTGAGGGACATCTAGGTTGTTTCCAGGTTCTTGCTATTACAAATAATGCTGCTATGAATATAGTTGAGCTAATACTTTTGGAGTGTGAATGTGCATCTTTAGGGTATACACCCAGAAGTGGTATTGCTGAATCCTTGGGAGATTCATTCTCAATTTTCTGGAAACCAACATATTGCATTCAAAGGTGACTGAACAAGCTTACACTCCCACCAACAATGGAGTAGTGTTCCCCTTGATCCACATCCTTTCCAACATAGGCTGTCATCTGTGCCTTTTATGTTAGCCAATGTAACAGGTATTAGGTGGTATCTCAAAGTTGTTTGGATTTGCCTTTCTCTGATGGCTAAAGATGATGAGCACTTTTTCAGGTGCCTTTCAGCCATTTGTAATTCCTCGGCTGAGAATTCCCTTTTTAGGTCAGAACCCAATTTTTTGATAGGGTTATTCAAGGTTTTGGGCTGTAGATTCTTGAGCTCTTTATATCTCTTAGAGATTAGTCCTCTATGACTTGTAGGGTTGGTGAAAATCTTTTCCCATTCTGTAGGCTGTCGTTTTGTCCTATTGACAGTGTCCTTGGCTTTACAGAAGCTTCCTAGCTTCAGGAAATCACACTTATTGACTGTTGGTCTTAGTGTCTGTGCCAATGGTGTTATATTTAGGAAGTGTTCACCTGTGCCAATTTGTAGAAGTGTATTTCCCACTTTCTTTTCTATGAAGTTCAAAGTGGCTGGGTTTATGTTGAGGTCTTTGATCCACTTGGATTTGAGCTTTGTGCAGGGTGACAGGCTCGGATCTATTTGCATTTTTCTACACACTTCCATCTGGCTATGCCTACACCATTTGTTAAATATACTATCTATTTTCCATTGAATGTGTTGGGCCTCTTAGTCAAAGATGAGGTGTTCATACATTTTTGGGTTAATGTCTGGATCCTCAATTCTATTCCACTGATCCACAAGTCTGTTTTTATGCCAGCACCAGGCTGTTTTCATTACTGTAGCTCTATAGTATAACTTGAAGTCAGGGATGGTGATACCTCCTGAGGTTCTTTTGTTGAATAAATTTGTTTTGGCAATATTGGCTAGACTGTTATTCTAAATGAAATTGAGTATTGTTCTTTCAAGGTCCAAAAAATATTGTGTTGGGATTTTGATTGGCAGTGCATTGAATCTGTAGATTGACTTTGGTAGAATTGCCATTTTTACTATGTTGATCCTACCAATCCAGGAACATGGGAGAGCTTTCCATTTTCTGATATCCTCTTCAAATTCTTTCTTCAGTGATTTAAATTTTTTGTCAAATGGGTCTGTTACTTCTATGGTTATAGTTACTCCAAGATATTTAATCCTATTTGCAGCTATTATGAAGGGTCATGTTTCCCTTATTTCTTTTTCAGCTCTTCTATCTTTAGTGTATAGAAGGGCTACTGATTTCTTTGAGTTGATCTTGTATCCTGCTACATTGCTGAAGGTATTTATCAGTTGTAGCAGTTCTCTGGAAGAATTTTGTGGGTCACTTATGTATACAATCATATCATCTGCAAATAGAGATAGCTTCACTTCTTCTTTTCCAAATTGTATGCCCTTAATCTCTTTTCGTTCCCTCATTGCTTTAGCTAAAACTTTGAGAACTATATTGAATAGATAAGGGGAGAGAGGACATGCTTGTCTAGTTCCTGATTTTAGTGGGATTGCTTTGAGTTTTTCTCCATTAAGTTTGATACTGGCTGTCAGCTTCTTGTAAATCGCCTTTATTGTATTTAGGTATTCTCCCTATATTCCTGATCTCCAGGGCTTTAATCATAAAGGAGTGTTGGATTTTGTAAGCATCTAAGGATATGTTCATGTGGTTTTGTTCCTTTAGTGTGTTTATATGATGGATAACATTTACACTTTTTTGAATGTTAAACTAGCCCTGCATTTCTGGTATGAAGCCTACTTGTTCGTGGTGGATGATCTTTTATATATTGTTGTATACAGTTTGCCAAAATTTTGTTGAGAATTTTTGCATCAATATTCATGAGGGAAATTGGTCTGCAATTCTCCTTCTTCGTTGTGTCTTTGAGTGGCTTGGGAATGAGGGTAATTGTAGCCTCATAAAAAGAAATTGGCAATATTCCTTCAGTTTCTACTGTGTGAAATAGTTTGAGAAGTAACAGTAGTAATTCTTCTTTGAATGTCTGTTAGAATTCGGCACTGAAAACATCTGGATCAAGGCTTTTATTTTTGGGGAGATTTTTAATGACAGCTTCAATTTCCTTAAGGGTTATAGGCCTGTTTAGGTAATTAATCTGATCTTCATTTAATTTTGGTAGATGGTACCTGTCCAGGAAGCTGTCCGTTTCTTCTAGGTTTTCCATTTTTGTGGAATACACATTTTCAAAATATGATCTGATAATTCTCTGTATTTCCTGTGAGTCTGGTATTATGTCCCCCTTTTCATTTCTTATTTTGTTGATTTGAACTCTTTCTCTCTGTTTTTTTATTAGTTTGGCTAAGGGCTTATCTATCTTGTTAACTTCCTCAAAGAACCAAGTCTTGGATTCATTGATTCTTAATATTGTTTTTTTTTGGTTTCAATTGTATTCTTTTCAGCTCTAAGTTTGATTATTTCCTGCCATCTCCTCCTTCTACATGAGTTCGCTTCTATTTGTTCTAAGGCTTTCAGCTGAGTGGTTAGGTCTCTAGTGTGGGATTTCTCTAGATTTTTCATGTAGGCATCTAGCGCTATGGATTTTACTATTAAGACTACTTTCATTGTCTCCTATAAGTTTGCATATGTTGTGGATTCATTCTCATTAAATTCTAGGAAGACTTTGATTTCTTTCTTAATTTCTTCCTTGACATAGAGATGGTTCAGCTGAGTGATGTTTAGTTTCCATGAGTTGATAGGCTTTCTTTAGGTTCTGATGTTGTTGAACTCTATCTTTAGGCCCTGGTGGTCCGATATGTTACAAGGGATTATTTCCATTTTGTTGAATTTGTTGATATTTGCTTTATGACCAATTATGTGTTCAATTTTTGAGAAAGTTCCATGAGGAGCTGAGAAATATGTATATTTCTTTTGATTTGAGTGGAAGCTTCTGTACATATCTATTAAATCCATTTGCATCATATCCTTTTTTAGACTCCTTATTTCTCTATTGAGTCTCTGTCTAGTTGATCTATCCAGTGTTGAAAGTGGGTTATTGAAGTCTCCCACTATTAGCTTGTAAGAATGATGTGGGATTTGAGCTTTAGCACTGTTTCTTTCATATAAGTAGGTTCCCTTATATTTGGGGCATAAATATCCAAGACTGAAATCTCATCTTGACCAATTTTTCCTGTGGTGAATAAGTAGTGACCATCTAGGTCTCTTTTTATGCTTTTAGCTTAAAGTCTACTTTGGTAGATATTAGGTTTGCAACCCCTGCTTGTTTCTTAGGACCATTTGAATGGAAAATCTTTTCCTAACCCTTTATTCTAAGCCTGTGTCTGTCCTTGTGGTTGAGGTGTGTTTCTTTTAGGCAACAAAAGGATGTCTTCTGTTGTTGTATCCATCTTGTTAGTGTGTGACGTTTTATAGGACAGTTGAGTCCATTGATATTAAGGGAAATTAGTGACCATTGATTGATATTTCCTGCCATTTTTGGTGGTAACTTGTTTGTATTTCCTTTCTCTGTAGTATTCTTCTGTGGAATTATTGATTGTGATTTTCTTGGTGTATCTGTCATCCTTAGGTTGGAATTTTCCCTATAATACTCTCTGTAGTGCTGGATTGGTAGATAGATATTCTTTCACTCTGACTTTGTTATGAAATATCTTGTTTAATCCATCTATGGTGATTGATAATTTTGCAGGGTATAGTATTCTAGTTTGGCATCCATGCTGTTTTAGCATCTGTATAACTTCTGACCAAGCCCTTCTAGCTTTCACTGTTTCCATTGAATAGTCAGGCGTTATTCTGATGGATCTGCCTTTATATGTGAGTTGGCCCTTTTCTTTTGCAGCTCTTAAAGTTTTTTCTTTGTTCTGTATGTTTTTTGGTTTGACTATAATGTGGCACACTTACTTTTTTGGGGGTCATATCTATTTGGTGTTCTGTAAGCTTCCTGCATCTTTATAGGCATTTCCTTGTTCAGGTTAGGGAAGTTTTCTTCTATGATTTTATTGAAACCATTATCTGTGCCTTTGAGATGGTATTCTTCTCCTTCTTCTATTCCTATTATTCTCAAATTAGGTCTTTTCATGGTGTCCCAGTTTTCTTATACATTTTGAGTTATGGCTTTTTTAATTTTACTATTTTCTTTGACTGACATATCTATTTGAGCTACTGATTCTTCCATTTCAGAGATTCTATCTTCCTTCTCTTGAATTCTGTTTGTTATGCTTGTATCTGTGGTTCCACCTTTTTACTACAGATTTTCTATTTCCATCTTTGCCTCATTTTTTGCCTTTTTTATTGCTTCTATTTCAGTTTTTAGTTCTTGGCATCTTTCTTTCATAGATTTGTTCATCTCTTCCAAGTTTTTGTTTGTATTTTCTTCTATTTCTTTAAGGCTATTTTTTCATATCTTCTTTGAGAGCTTTTATGATCATCAAAAAGGAATTTTTGGTGTTGCTTCCTTCTGTTTCCTCTTCATTGCTCAGTTCAGGTCTTGTATTTGTAGGATTGCCACTTTCTTCTGGAGTTACCTTGTTGTTCTTTATATTATTATGTAAGTTTTTGCACTGGCATTTGCCCATGGCTTTAGTAGTTCACGATTAGGCGGCTCCTGGTCAGTTGTGGCACTTGGGCTTGTGTGTCTCTTGTGACCTCTGAGGAAAAGGTCTGCTCTATCACTACTTCTGCACTGTGCAGAGAACTGAATTTCAAGTCCTCAATCTTTCTCTGTTTGACCAATTGAAGGCCGGGTGGCGGACCTGCAAACTCCCTCAGCAGCAGATGTGGGGACAGTGACAGGCAGAGTTTATGTCTGCCTGCTCCAGCGTGTGCTGGCACATGCTCTGCTGACAGCACCCTGTCCAGGAACTGGAACTAGAACTGACTGTATCTCAACTCTCCTCTCCCTGGCAGGGATACAGGAGCTTGGGCCTGCCGACCCCTCCTCACCTCTGGCCGGGGTCTGAGTCTGTCCTTCAGGGTCCCCAGTCCTTATCTGTTCACTCAGTTGGAGGTGGGTAGCCGTGCAAATTCCCTCAGCAGCAGCTAGGGGGACCATGACAGGCAGAGTTTATTTCTGCCTGCTCCAGAGTGTGCTGGGACATGCTCTGAATACAGCACCCCGTCCAGAAACCACTTTTATGAACTTTGTATAACCTCTTTTTTTATTTATCTCCCAAGCCTATGTACCCTTTATACACATTATAACCCATTTAGAGGTTTTCTACATCTGAATTTGTTTTATTGCATATCCTTAATCATTTTCTAACCAAAAGAACTTTTAAGATAGTATAGTGTAAAGCACTGCCTTGACAGCTGTCTCCACTCTACTCAGCATTTTAATATCCAGAGGTACCAGAGCCAAGATTATCTTTCCAATTCTGGGAAGCAGTATTAAATATTATAGAACTATTTACCACCCATCTCTGAGGAATCTTTGCATCTACATTTCCACCAAGTAGAGCACTGTTGCCTACTGCTCATGAACTCCTTTTAAGTATTTGGCAGCAGGGCCTCTTAAAAGAGTGAAATAGTTTTTGCCTCTAAAGCTGAGTCAGGAAGCCTTTCTTAAAGGAGCTGCACATATGTTCATTGGTAGCAAACATAGCTAACCCAAGAAAATTCTGCTATGAACAAACTAACTTTGATTCTGTCCCTTTTTGTATGTATAAAGAGAGACCTTAAATCTATTAAGTGCAGCTTAAACTTATATTTAGGCTCCTATGAGATTTTGGAAACCCATATTGTTGTAGCTTAAGCTGCTCTCTATAATCGAGCCATTTCATAATTCAAACCTACCTGTCATGTCATCTCCATCTCTATATTATGACCTACATCAGCGACACAACTCAAACTTTTTTTGCTCTTTTTCTGTGATATAAAACATTTTTTAAGCCTTCTCATGCCTTATGTGTATGTAAATGCCTGATATTGGAACACTAACTGCAGTCAGAAGTTTCTGACCTGTCCAGTTTAGCCTTGACCCAAGATTCAGACCTACCTACAGTCCTGATGCCATTTAGCTCCAAATAATGACTCAGACACTTATATTAATTAAATGTTGTTCAACCTTTGTCTCAGGCTTCTTGCTAACTTTCACATCTTAACTCAATCCATTTCTATTTATGTGTCTTGCCACATTGCCTGTGGCTTAACTGTACACCATTATTTATCAATTCTTGGGAGGTCAGATTGTTTCTTTAGTGACTCAGCCCTCCTTTCCCTTTATCTATGCTTTAATTTGGCACCTGTTTCTAAGATGCCTTGCCATAGGCCAAAACTGTTCTTTTAAATTTCAGTGATATTCACAGCAAACACATGTACATTCCCCATCAGGAAGAAATAATATATAATAGCCAGAAAGAGGGACAAGACTGTGAATACCTATCTTCTAGGCAGAATACAACCATGGAAATTATGAAATTACAGCAAGTATGCTGAAACTACACAAAGCTGAGCCTATGTCAATGGTTACTCATAGAGGAGGTAAGAAGTCACAGAGCCTGAACTTACCTTACCTACTAAGGCACTTCTCAGTGATGATTAGTCATTGTCTTCAGTTTTCTATCTACTGATAAGCCTATCAGGCTTAGTTGAGAGTTCTGAACCCATAGTTATACACATAACCCTATTTAAACTTAGTTGGCCACAAAACAGAACACAAAGAGATACATATGGCAAAGGGATTTATAGTCAGAGGAGTGGGGAGGTAGATGATGAAGGATAAGGAGTTGAAAGTAATCAGGGTAAATTATGTATATCTATAAAAATTGAAAAGAAATTTAATACATTTATTTTCATATAATAATAAATTAAAGCCAGAAATAATAGTGCTTTCCTTTAATATAAACACTTAGGGAATAGCAGCAGATGCATCTGTAAGAATTCAAAGCCATCATGGTCTAAGTAGCAAGTGAAAGTTCATCTAAATTTATGTAGTGAGACCTTTTCTCAATAATAGTAATAATAAATAACATCCATGTCAATATCAAAATAGATATTGTTTAAAAACAACTTTGTGACGACTTCTTGCAGTGGCAAAAAAATAAAGTCAATCTCAAAGATAAAATTTTTTATCTATGTAACTGATATAAAGCTGATTAAATGAATAACATAACTGTCACTTATATATCTAAAGCAAAAATACTGAGTCAAAAATTTTTACTTGATATAACTCATTGTTTCCTTTTATTTGTTTATAAACTTGAGTTCCTATTCTTTATGTTACATTATCATATTGTCAAAAGATTTCAGATAATAATTCAACAGTTTTATTGCTCTGTTTTTTAAGACAAAGTACACAAAAAAATAAAGAAATCAGACTTTTTCTACTTTGGCATATATTAAATAAAAAATTAAACTATCTTACATACTAGGGTCAAATAATTAATTAAAGTGTTATAATTTATTTTAAAACTTTCTTCTTATTCCTCTGTTTTGACAACTTAATATTTATTTGAAGGTTTCCACATAAGAACATGATTGTATAAATGTACCACAGTTTGTTAATCCATTCTTCAGTTGAGGGACATCTAGGGTGTTTCCAGGTTCTTGCTATTACAAATAATGCTGCTATGAACATAGTTGAGCTAATACCTTTGGAGTGTGAATGTGCCTCTTTAGGGTATACACCCAGAAATGGTATTGCTGGGTCCTTGGGGAGATTGATTCTCAATTTTCTGAGAAACCTCCATATTGCATTCCAAAGTGGCTGAACAAGCTTACACTCCCACCAACAATGGAGGAGTGTTCGCCTTGCTCCGCATCCTCTCCAACATAGGCTGTCATCTGTGCCTTTTATGTTAGCCAATCTAACAGGTGTTAGGTAGTATCTCAAAGTTGTTTTGTTTTGCATTTCTCTGATGGCTAAAGATGAAGATCACTTTTTCAGGTGCCTTTCAGCCACTCGTAGTTCCTCAGCTGAGAATTCCCTTTTTAGATCTGTACCCCATTTTTTGATTGGGTTATTCAAGGTTTTGGGCTCTAGATTCTTGAGTTCTTTATATCTCTTAGAGATCAGTCCTCTATCACTTGTAGGGTTGGTGAAAATCTTTTCCCATTCTGTAGGCTGGCGTTTTGTCCTATTGACAGTGTCCTTGGCTTTGCAGAAGCTTCCTAGCTTCAGGAGATCCCACTTATTGATTGTTGGTCTTAGTGCCTGTGCCACTGGGGGACCATAGGACTGTCTGCTCCCTGCTCAGGGAGGGGATGGGGAGTTGCGAAGAAGAAAAATGACATGATGTGGTGGGAGAGGGAAGGGACCTTGAATAAGGATATACAGGGATTGAGAAAAAAATTCAGAGGGAAAGCTGAACACAAAGTAAATATATGTGTAGCAATCTTATTTGCATTATCACCCTTGATAAGTCATGCTTATGATTTTTATCTTCTTTATAGTTATTGTTAACTTTTCAGCATTTTAAATTCATTTTACTGTTTTTTTTGATAAATGCAAAATAAATAAAGAAGAAAAAAAAAGAACATTATTGTAACCAATAAATTTTCTAATTCATGGGGCTGGAACTATCTATGATGCAAACTGTAATTTCCAATAATTCCTTTTACTTTTTATGTCTCATAGGAATTTAACATTTTTCAGAGTCTATAGAATTTCTTTCAGTCTATCATTAATTAGAATTTTTTATAGCTAGTGAGCCTGCTAGAAACAGCATTTTAATATTGAATTACTATAAAATCACCTAAAATATATAGCTTTAACTTGATTCATTCAAATTTAAAAATTAAATACTAAAATATAAAATCAAATTGCTGTCATTTTATCAACTTTTCATCTCTTTCTGAAAATTACTCTTCAGAATATTTAGAATAGTTGCAAAACTCACATTAGAGCCAATAAATGCTGAGAGGCTTCAATAAATGCTGAGAATAAGAGATGATACAGTATATACCCCTACAGTTTTTTCCTGAAGTGGGGTAGGAATGTCAGAAAGCATGAAAAGATTTTAACCATGAGATGGAAGTTAAAGTTGTTTAAAACAATTGCCTTCAACAGAGATCATTCCAATGGAGAGAGACACAGTTTTTAAGGCAACAAGAACCAATCCTAGCAACTGGAAAAATAAGTGTTTTTTTCCTAAAGTAGATGGACCCCATTGGGCTAAACTGCTATATATCTTTTTTGTAATAAATCATAGCTATTTTTGGGAAAAGACATTATCAATATACCTGCAGTCTCCATTAATTAATAAACTGACTGACACAAGGATTAATATTGAAAATATCTAGTATTTTGGCTCAATTGAAGCTTTACATCTCTATCTTCTGATGGGAATATATAATTCTCTACATCTCTATCTTCTGATGGGAATATATAATTCTCTACTTTCTCAATTTTTGGTAAAATTAAGTCAAGTGGAGTAGTCAGAGATTATTTTATCATTGTAGATGTGAAATATTTTTAGTATTGATGACGTTTAATTTTAAAGAAAACTATAAATCATCACCAAAATTTTAAGTATATAGTCATATAAAACTCCAACTTGTATTAGAACTATAATGTGTGTTAAGAGGTACACTACCTAATTTTTTCATTTTAGTAAGTGGTTAATATTTTCAAATAGATGATTTTAAAAGCCACAGAATATGATAGATATGAAGGTGATTACACATTAGTAATAGTAATAATAAATAACATATAAGAAAATAAACTCATAAGTGTAGGATATAAATAAAATGTGGTCTAGTTTTTATAAAATATAAGAGAATGATCTATTCAGTTAAAAGTGAGAAAAAAAGTTTTGAGATCATATTAATAAATGTTGAAAGGTCCCTTAAAGTATCTCCGAGCCTTATTTAAAACAGTACCAATTAAAATAGTAGTGAAAAGGAGAGTCTATGCAACAAATAAACAAATATTCAAAAACAACAAAGAAGAGTGACAGATTCTAAGAGCCAAAATGCCTGGATAGTATTTATATATGTAGTGTCTAGCTACTACATAATGTTTTATAGACAGGACAAAAGCATGCACCAATGAATTTTCAACATATGTGCAAGAATAAGATCAAAATAATGACAATATCATCTAACATGCAAAAGTACAAGAAGAAAATTTCACAGTAAACTATTCCTAGATAAAAAGCTGTAAAGATCAATAGTTGCTGAGGTATGGAGGATTGATTTTTTTTCAAGCATGAGCTCTGTGATAAGTTGTCTAATCACAAGTGATCAACACTAAGCTGATCTATATATAAACAACACAAAACGGACTTGGGCTATTGTGTGTGAGTCTAATGTAATAATACAATAAAACTTGAGACTAGAAGGTCATAAATTCTTAGAGAAGTGAAGAAATCCATTTAAAAAGTTGAATGTGAAATAGAGAAGTGGAAATGAAGTAAATACAGTTTACACATATATGAAATTCTAACAAAATGTCAAAATTAAAATTAAAGTAAATGTTTTAAATTATAGTAAATAAACCAGTTTGTAGTATAAATAATGAAGTAACATAAAAAGACCTGTCTTTCAGTACAGCTGATATTTTTGGGGGGCTATTTTAAAGAATACTCCAAACTTAACATAACAAAATTTTATTATTTCTGTGTTGGAAACTATGATTCTGAACTCAAGATTCAGGCAGTTCTCTTGCAACATCCTCAAGGAAGAATGATCCTTTTTCATTTCTTCATTGATATATGTGGTTGTTGACTTATAGAAATATATTTCCATCTTTTTCATAATATCACAGATTATATTCTCACCCATGTGTTTGAGACCAAATTTTCATTTTATAATAATCTCTCTAGTCACTGAACCAGGCCACATTATAATCCAATAGAAGTTCAAACTAATTTGCATGCATCTAAAGAAATAAAAGAACAATAGGAAGTTTCAAGATTTGTGGTCTCAACATGTTTTAAAGGCAATTTAACTCATAGAAATTGAAAAAGTTAAAACATACAGTAATTTTGATCCCACTTATAAAATCTTGGACATCTCTGTAACAGAACTAAAAATCCTTTTCAAATAATGCATTAGGTATCTCAATATTATCAATACACATTTTAGTTTTCAAAACAAATTTTATAGTGTAGATTGAGAAATTGTAACATATTGATACCTATGCTACATGCATGTATTAATAGTTTTAAAAACAAAGAATCCAGAATGGACTAATAAAGAAAATTTGAAAAGTGAATGACAACAAGAAAATAAAGCCACACCATACTGTGCATAGCAAAATTCAAACTTTTTGTTATGATAAAATTATAATTCATATAGATATAATAGTATATGCTAAGTTATACAACAAAAAGGAATGACTTCAGCTTATAGTAAAAGGATATTTTTTTAAAAAAGAGGATGATGGAGTAATAATCATTAAAGGGAAAAGTTAAAAAAGAAACTGAAAGAAAAGAAATACCCATGTTAAAAATTCTATCAAGAAAAATCTCATTTACATTGTTACAAAGTTACATACTTCAGCACATGTGAAAATATATATGACATACTAGAGAAAAATGCAGTGTACACAGCCAAACAGTACTTTCCTGTATTTCATAAACTAAAAGTAGGAAATAAAATGACCATTTTGATATAGAATGATAAAAAGTAGTTAAAACAAAATAGAGATTACTCAATGAGAGCTGTTGAAATAAATGTTCTAATGAGTTGTGACTAATTATCTGAAATCTTTTTTCTGCCTATGAAAACAAATAGAATTTCCAGCTGGCCATTATGACACAAACATCCATTTTGTACTTTCAGCAATTTAAGAGGCTGAAAGGAGAAGAAAACTTGGGGCTAGGAATTGAACAGTTTGAGTAACATGATGAAACCTTGTTATATAAAAGTCACTGAGAACACAAAATATAAAAAGAAAACAAAACAAAATGTATTTTAAACTTTTATCCATGTAATATCAACATTTACCTGGGAAGGAAAATTTTTCCTATTTTTATTATGAATAAGTCTCATTTTTTACCCATGTATCTCCTTGTTCAAACTCACTTCCCCCTCCCACTCCTCCCAGTCACTCTCTGTTCTCCCCATCTCCTTATCTCCTCCCCAGCAAGGGCAGGAGAACCCAAGGTCCCAAGGTGGTTTAGTTCAGCATCCACTCCAGGTAGATATGCTTTTCTCACCCCAACACTAAAACTGGGTCAGGTGTTCCTCTGGAGGGAACGGGCTTCGAGTTGCCGATCCAAGTTGTTTCAGATCCCAAGCTGTTCAGTGGTTGTGGTTTGCAACTTGAACATGCTCTACTTTTTGTTTAAAGTCCACTAATGAGTGAGTACATCTCCTGATAGTATTTCTGGGTTTGCTATACCTTGCTTAGGAGGATATTCTCCAAATCCATCCATTTGCCTGCAAATTTTAGAATATCTTTTTTTCTTACTGCTGAGTATTACTCCATTGTATAGATATACCACAGATTGTTAATCCATTCTTCAGTTGATGGGCATCTTGGTTGTTTCCAAGTTCTTGCTATTAGGAATAATGCTGCTATGAACATAGTTGAGCTAAAGCATTTGGAGTGTGAATGTGCTTCTTTAGAGTGTATGCCCAGTAGTGGTATTGCTGGATCCTTGTGGAGATGGATTCCCACTTTCTGAGAAACCGGCATACTACATTCCAGAGTGGCTGAACCAACCAGCTTACATTCCCACCAACAATGGAGGAGTGTTTCCCATGCTCCGCAAGCTCTCCAGCATAGGTTGTCATCTGTGTCTTTTATCTTGTCAATCGGACAAGTGTAGGGTGTTACGTGGTATCTCAAAGGTGTTTTGATTTGCATTTCTCTGATGGCTAAAGATGTTGAGCACTTTTTCAAGTGCTTTTCAGCCAATCGGAATTCTTTTTAGTTCTGACCCCCATTTTTCGATTGAGTTATTCAAGGCTTTGGGTTCTAGTTTCTTGAGTTCTCTCTATATATTAGGGATCAGTCCTCTGCCACTTGTAGGGTTGGTGAGAATCTTTCCCCATTCTGTAGGATGTCATTTTTCTTATTGACTGTGTCCTTGGCTTACAGAAGCTTCTCAGTTTCAGAAGGTCCCCTTAATTGATTTGTTCGTAGTTTCTGTGCTACTGGTGTTATGTTTAGGAAGTGGTCACCTGTGCCAATTCATTGGAGGTTATTTCCCACTTTCTTTTCTATCAAGTTCAGTGTGGCTGGTTTTATGTTGAGGAATTTTTCTTTTTTTTACAGCTTTATAATTTTTTATTTACCTATTTATTTATAATTTTTAAGGATTATACACAATTGGCAAATTCTTAACCAAATTGAACAAGAAAAGAAAACTGTACATCAATAAAACTAGAAATTGAAAGGCAAACCTAACAGATATAAATGAAATTCCAGAAAAATCATAAGGATATACATCATAAAAGTGTTTTGATACATTGAAGATTCAGAAAAAAACTGGTGAGATTTTAGAAAACAAATTAAACCTAAATTCAATGAATGATTTTATCAAATGCATACTTTATAACCTTGAAATACTGAAATACTAATAAAATACTCCATACTCAAAATAATAAAAAAGACCCAGCAAAAACAGAAACAAACAAGGAAAATATGGACTTACTACAGAATTCCACTATAATAAAAAAAAACTAAGACAAAAACATACCATATAAGTCCATAAAACGTAAAAAAATAAAACCTTTAAAAATTAAAAAGCTAGTGAAACCCTGATATTAATCAAAGTATTTATTTTTCTTTTTAAATTTTTTTCATATATATATATTGATTAATGGGTGTTTTTACACCATGCACCCCATCAAAATCAGATATCAGACCTCTCAGTATCATGCCCAATTTAATGATCTCTCCATTTACAAAACCGCCCATTCATGCTGCTCATTTGCTTACTGGAGCATAATTGAACTCTCTGTGGCCAGAACCTTGAAGAAAACAAATCTTTCCTTATCCATTCTTCTGCCAGAGGTCGTCAATGCACAAATGAGGCATTGTGTCGTTTAGCAATGTTGTAGATTGAGTACTTGTGTACAATGACATTTCTCTCTTTTATATATATATTTCTTAAAGTCCACTAATGAGTACATCCCCTGCTTCTCTTTCTGGGATTGTGATACCTCACTCAGGTGGAAATTCTCCATATCTATCAATTTACCTGCAAATTTTTGAGTATCATTTTTTCTTACTGCTGAGTAGTAGTCCATTGTGTAAATGTACCACAGCTTGGTAATCCTTGCCTCAGATGATGGGCATCTAGGTTGTTTCCAGGTTCTTGCTATTTCAAATAATGCTGCTATGAACATAGTTGAGCTAATGCCTTTAGAGTGCAAATGCGCGTCTTTAGGGTATACACCCAGAAGTGGTATTGCTGGATCGTTGAGGAGATTGATTCCCAGTTTCCTGAGAAACCACTATACTTCATTCCAGAGTGGCTGAACAAGCTTACACCCCAACCAACAATGCAGGAGTGTTCCCCTTGCTCCTCATCCTCTCCAACATAGGCTGTCATTTGTGTTTTTAATATTTTAATCATTTTTAATTGTTCTGCTAAGAATTCCCTTTTCAGTTCTGAAACCCATTTTTTAATTGGGCTTTTTAGTGTTTTGGGCTTTAATGTTCTGAGTTCTCTATATATTTCAGAGATCAATCCTCTATCACTTGTAGGGTAGGTTTGATGAATATCTTTGCCCATTCTGCAGGCTGTCATTTTGTCTTATAGACTGTGTCTTTTGCCTTACAAAAGCGTCTCAGTTTCAGGAAGTTTCACTTATTGATTGTTGTTCTTAGTGTCTGTGCTACTGGTGTTATATTTAAGAAGTGGTCACATGTACTAATTCGTTGAAGAGTATTTCCCAGTTTTTTTCTATCAAGTTCAATATAGCTGGGTTTATGTCTTTGATCCACTTGGATTTAGGTTTTGTGTAAGATGATAAGTTTGTATCTATTTTCATTTTTCTACACACTACTATCCATCTATGCCAACATCATTTGTTGAAGATACTCTCTTTCTTCCATTGAATATTTTTGGCTTCGCTGTCAAAAACCAAGTGTTCATAGGTGTGTTGGTGAATGTCTGGGTCTTCAATTTGATTCCATTGATCCACAAGTCTGTTTTCATGCCAGTACCAAGCTGTTTTTATTAATGTTGCTCTATAGTTTTATTTGAAGTCGGGAATGGTGATGCCTCCTGAGGTTCTTTTGCTGAGTAAATTGTTTTGGCAATCCTGGCTTTCCTGTTATTCCAAATAAAAATGAATATTATTCTTTCATGTTGTGGAAAGAATTGTTTAGCATTTTGATGGGAATTGCATTGAATCTGTAAATTGCTTTTGGTAAGATTGCCATTTTCACTATGTTTATACTACCTATCGAGGAACATGGGAGATGTTTCTATTTTCTGAAATCCTCTTCAATTTTTTTCTTCAGAGAGTTTAAATTTTTGTTAAACACATCTGATACTTCTTTGGTTGTAATTACACCAAGGTATTTAATGGTATTTGCAGCTATTATAAAAGGTTATGTTTCCCTCTTTCTTTTTCAGCCCTTCTATCTTTGTTGTATAAGAAGGCTACTGGTTTCTTTGAGTTAATATTGTATACTGCTACATTGCTGAATGTGTTTATCAGCTGTAAAAGTTCCCTGGTAGAATATTGTGAGTCACTTATGTAAATGATCATGTCATCTTCAAATTGAGATATTTTGACCTCTTCCTTTCCAATTTGTATCCCTTTAATCTCCTTTCATTCTCTTATTACGTTAGCTAAAATTTTGAGAACTATTTTGAATAAATAGGGGGAGAGGAGACATCCTTGTCTAGTTCCTGATTTTAGCGGGATTGCTTTGATTTTTTGTTCATTTATTTTAATGTTGACCATCAGGTTTTGGTAAATCGCCTTTATTGTATTTAGGTAGTTTCCTTGTATTCCTGATCTCTACAGGACTTTAATCATGAAGGCATGTTGGATTTTTTTAAGGCTTTTTCAGCATCTAAGGAAATGATCATGTATTTCTTTTTCTTTCTTCAATTATTTATATGATGGATGACATTTACAGTTTTCTGCATGTTGAACCATCCCTGCATTTCTGGAATGAAGCTTACTTGACTTTGGTCGATGATATTTTTATATGTTGTTGCATATGGTTTGGCAGAATTTTGGTGAGAATTTTTTCATCAATGTTTATGAGGAAAATTGGTCTGTAAGTCTTTGTATGTCTTTCTTTGTTGCATCTTTGAGTGCTTTGGGTATGAGGGTTATTGTGGCCTCATAAAAAGAGTTTTGTAATATTTCTTATGTTTCTACTATATGGAACAGTTTGAAGATTAATGATATTAGTTGTTCTTTGAATGTCCACAAGTCTGTTTTTATGTCAGTACCAGGCTGTTTTTATTACTGTAGCTCTATGGTATAACTTGAAGTCAGGGATGGTGATTAGTTGAGTATTTAAGACTGAAAGTATTCTATACTGTTGGAAAGGTCTTTCTGTTGTGCACAACTTGGCTCAATTTTATAAATTCTATGAAATATAATAAAAAATATATTTTACCAAATTTGCACCACCAATGAGCATTAATTTTTGTTATTAAGCTTTATAGCAGACAAAAATATAAGAAATATTCTTTGTTTCCTCTTGCAGATAATTTTAAAATAATATCTACCAAAATGGCCCAGAGTAGTCTTGAACTCTGATTCTCTTGCTTATGTTTTCTGAGTGCTGGGATAAAAGATTTTAATCACTATGACTAGCTGCTTTTGTATATATTAATCAGTTTTATTTGTAATTGTAGAACAGAGTGTCAAGATGCTTCTGAATGTTCTTGCCTACCATCTGACCATGCAGACAGAATAAAATAAGTGAATATCTTAAAAAGTGAGGTATAGCTGCAGGGATATCCCTATTGGTTACAGCTTACTTTTATATTATTTGAGAAAATTATTTAATAGTTAGCCCTATTTGGATGACCAAATCTCAGATATTATTATAATAGGTTATACTTTATTTCTATCAAGCTAACTTACATTTATGAGTTGAAACAAAACATTTTGTTCACTATGTTCAAAAGCATCATTGAGACAAGCAATGTGGTAATATATTGTTTGTAATCCAAGAAATAAACCTTGCCTAAAGATCAGAGCACAGAGCCAACCACAGAGTTAAACATAGAGACCAGGCAGTGTTATTACATACCTTTAATCTTAGCACACAGGAGGCAGAGGTAGAAATCCATCTGGATTTCTTTGAAGACAGAGGTAGAAATTCATCTGGATTTCTTTGAGTTCAAGGCCACTGGGCTGCAAAATATTAATAAAGTCTAATAGAAAAACAGAGCCAGGAAGTGATGGCACACACCTTCAATACCCAAACTAGAAATATTGAGATAGAAAGTGGTATGGCTGGGATGAGAAAAGCATATCAAGGGAAGGAGACATGAGTTTGGTTCTTCCCTTCACCCTTCCTATTGCTTTCTTTCAGCTGATGACTCAAAGGCATTCAATCTGAGAATTCCTGGAGACAGGGTCTTTACCTTTTGGCCTAAGGATTCAGTAATGGTGAGAAGTTTCTCTAGTGGCTTGTTCTTCTGGTTCTTTGATCTTTAAGCATTCACTCCAATATGTAGCTCTGGGCTTTTGTTATAAAACCAATTAGAATTTGAACAAAAAAGCATAATTAATTTTATGGGTCCAGTAATGAATATGTCATAATATCATTATTTAAAATGTTTCAAGTCTAGTAATGTAATTGTACATATTCACAAATAACAATATTTCACATTTGAGATACAGGACTAATGGTATAATACCAAAAAATTACTTTAGTCAGGCAAGAAAGAAAATGTAATTATATTTAAACTGAGCATCAACATTTTAGTATGCATAGGTGATTCCAATGAAAAGTCATCTACTATTTCAGTAATGTCTGATAATATAAAGCATTGTCGAATATATTCTTGATTACTTTTATTCTGTTTCTTTAAGAGTTATAGTACTACAGACAAATTGTAAAATGTAGGACGCAGTTTTATCACTCACTTGGTAAACATCATTTGTAATTCTCAAAGGCAAGTATAAATTCTTTTGTACCAAAATTATCAGGGTAGTTTTGTCAAGGGGTCAGAATCTTGAGAAAAGCAGCTCAACTTTCAAGTAAAGAAGCATCTCTTACTTCATTGGTTAGAGCTGTGATTAGAAGACAAGTGATACAGAGTGCTCAGTTTTTTAAAAATTGTGAATGATATGTACTGGGTCATTTAGTCAGTATAAATACCATAGTCTGAAACATAAAGCAAAGAAGAAAATCCCCTAATTCATTTTAATTCTGAACTTGCATAATTATCAAATACTTTGGTGATTTGATTGGGTACTGGTCAATATTTTATACTTTAACTTAAAATAATTAATGTTTGAAATTAGAGTATGAATTTGGAGACACACAAAAAGATATTCATTAATTTTAAATAAAATGTAACAAACTTTAACATTGCAGTGTAGACCTATTAATTCATCTAGAAATATTTTGTTCTTAAAATCTGACATTTTAATCATCACCAGGAGAAAAGTCCACATTAATTAAATATAAATAAATCTAGACTTTGAAGATGGAAGGCACACCTTTAATTTAGGTCACACCTTCTAGAGAATGTGTCAGTGTGGTAGTAGACTTTGAGGTTTCATGTACTCAGGATACTGCTCAGTGATTAAGTAAGCCTACTGTTTTCTGCAATATGTTGGACACCTGGCTATTTATCCAGAGCTATTTCTGATTGAATGCCACCATATGCCCTATCATGATGAATTGAACCTGTGAAACTGTAAGTTACCTATCTTCAATGAAAGTTTTCTTTATAATAGTTGCTATGGTCATAATGTCTCTTCACAGAAATAAAATCTCAAACTAAAACAATGAGAATTCTTTAAATTACCTTCCACTTACTAATTCGTAAATTAGAAAACATATCCAGTTGCATCAAAGACCTCAACATAAACTCAAATCCAAGTGGATCAAAGACCTCAGCATAAACCCAGCCACTTTAAACTTGATAGAAAAGAAAGTGGGAAATACACTTCTACGAATTGACACAGGCGACCACTTCCTAAATATAACACCAGTGGCACAGACACTAAGACCAACAATCAATAAGTGGGATCTCCTGAAGCTAAGAAGCTTCTGTAAAGCCAAGGACACTGTCAATAGGACAAAACGACAGCCTACAGAATGGGAAAAGATTTTCACCAACCCTACAAGTGATAGAGGACTGATCTCTAAGATATATAAA